>JAPMOB010219720.1:0-10528 GCA_029875015.1 Lepomis gibbosus | reverse complement strand
GAAAAAAGTCTCAGCTGTGTTGGGGGCCCTGTCAAGATTCTTTTCATGGGGCCCAAAATCCTTAGCAGCGCCCCAGAACATGCATGTCGAAGTTGTTCTCCTTCCTTCACATTCATTTACATAAACAGTAAGGGTTGGAGCAAAATTCTACAACTACTGGCCATTTACTTGGATTTTTGACTGGATCCCATGCTGGTGTGGGACTGTACTCAACAGTCTATTAAAACCTGGAGTGAAAACTGCCCCATACTGTGTAGAAGAAATTATCTTCAATATAGTGCTTTTTTTTTAAATATGTGAATCAGAGTTTCAGCATACATTGCCTTTTTTATTGTAAACAAGACAAAAGGTGACTTCAGACAGCAAGAAGACTTGACTTGTGCTTTATGTGTAGAGCAGGATGTGTTTCGCGGAGACGATGGGAAACAGGTGTTGAATACCTTGTTGGGCTGCTTTATCTCTGATAAAGATAACTCAGACACATCAGGCAGAGCTGGTGAAAGGCTTTTTGTGTCACAGGAGGAACACAGGAGCTACAACAAACTTCTAGCGGAATATGTGAGTGGTTGTGTGTCTACACCATAGCAGAATACTGAATCCCCTTGCCCCACATAACAGAAAGGGATTGTGTAAATTATGACAACGTCAATGCTCAGAAATCATAGTAACACTCATCACATACACAGTAATAAAAGAAAAATGTGTCATCTTCTGTTTTTCCTTCATCACAGAGCAGCTGACATTTCGAATGTTCCCAGTTTTAGCTGCCAGCAGCAACAAGCTCAGCATCCCCTGGGACATATTCTGGGGTCCAGCCACCATTCATAGAGCGCAGACTGCCCAGACAATAGGCACTGGATGAATGTGTGAGCACATAACAGGTAATCCTCTGAGTGATTTAATGCTCTTCACAGCAAGAACAAACTCCAGGTGATGCTGTTTAAGCAGGGCACTCTGAAGCTCTGTCTCATTCTGCTATTCCTACACCTGTCTTGAGCACATGGGTGTGTGTACAGGTAAATGTTTAAGTACTAACAGTATTTTACAATATTGTGTCTGACCCAAAAATTCATTTTCATCCATGTACAATAAAACACCCGTCCAGCTGGTGGTGGCAATGCGCCAATAACCTTTTGCCTCCCTCCTTTAGCATGTAAGCTCAGCTTCAAATGCTCTGGTGTTAAAGAAATTCTTCCTAATTTAAACACATTCATTGAAATTAAAAGAGAAGTAATATTCATTAAACGTTTATTAAATCTACAAATATCCAACAAAGGTTGAGGTCAAGGGCAATTGGAATAGGTAAAAGAAACTAGAAGACATTTTCGTCCCTCAGCGCGTTTACAATCACTCAAAGTGCTTTTACACTACATCTGCATTCACCATTCACACACTGAGCTTAAGAGCTCAAACAGAAACTAACATTCACACACATATATACACTGGCGGAACAGCCACCAGAGGCAATTTGGGATTCTTGCCCAAGGATATTTTGACATGCAGCCTGGAAGAGCCGAGAGTTGAACCGCTGACCTTCCGATTAACAGGCCACCCGCTGTACCTCCGAACCACAGCCACCCAAGTCTCAACAACCATCATTGGCATCTTCACCTGAGGCCAAAGGAAAGGCTTGCTTAATTTTCTGGGAAGTGATGAAAGGACAGCCTTGTAAGTGGGGGATAAGAAGATGGATGGTTTCAGGGAAGCCATTTACACCCGGATTGAGAAGCCGTCGTTGAACAGAGGAGGGGGTCAACGCCACCACTTATCCCCTATTCATGTCAATTGCGTTTCAACCTGACTTCTTTTTTCCGTGAGATGGAGGAATTTAGAAAGTTGCGTGGCGCTGCAGAGAGCCCCCAGCTGCATAGTGCACAGATCATGGTTAAAATTCGTCCAGCCAGAGGGAACGATCACCAGCTGTTCACAGTGTACTGGTCTAATAGCGACACAACCCATTGCAGGTATTGGAGAGGAAATGGGGCGTTGGGGCGTACAGGGCTGGGGACAGGAGATTGCGGAATGACCGGGCACGGTGCGGACGCTCTGTGATTGTTCCCTCTGGCTGGATGTGTCTGGGTTCCACGCGTCTGGGTCATTCCAGACGTTTCTGCTGGGTTTTCCGAACGCAATGTTTCAGATGTGCTGTCCCAAGTAATCTCAGGCAGGATGGGGAAGGTACAAACAATTTACACATACTCGGGACGCATTGAATGAAGCAAACCAAGGTTTTTATGCAGTTGCTGCTTTCCCTCCTGATTCTCCATGGCAGAAACCATTAACACACGCAAAACCCTCATTTAAATACTGCCACTTCCATTGAGTTTGCTCCTGTTGTCATCTATGCAGTAATTCTTAGTTGATCACCAAAATTGCACATGCAATGTTTTAGAATGCAGCCGCAATTCAGTACTCTTTCTTCGGGATTTTAGTAAATCCGGCCCTAAGTATGTTGTTTGGCTAAGCCAAATTCAAAATCCATTCCTTTAGCTATACCTGTGTATATTTTTGTATTTCCCAAAATGTTTTCTTCACAGAGACTACAATCAAAAAGGTGTCATTAAACAGAGTGCCTTTGTAGATCGCATGGAAAAGGAAGAAATCAGCAGTTGCAATGACATATTTTCTCACAAGAGCTTAAGTTACATTTTTTTACGCTAATTTAACTAAATCCCTGTTTAACTTAAATTCTAATAGAAAGAGTCTGTATTGAGTTAACAAAATTGGTGCAACAATCGCTAACCCATACAGAAAATAGTGCATTTATGGGAACTGCGTTCTTTGCTTTGAGAAACTTAAAATGCTAAAGCATTCCTAGTCACAAGTAGGAAAATGGGGCTGTGGCTCAGAAGGTGGAGCAGGTTAATCACTAATCACAGGTTTGGCAATTCGATCCTCAGCTCTAAGGCAAGACAATGAACACCAAAATTGCACCTGACAGTCAGGCCAATACCTTTCATGAATGACAGGTTAGTACTTTGGATGGAAGCACTATACAATGCAGCCATTGTTTACCATGTAACAGGCTACACCCAGGCTACACCCAACCAAAACTGGCATCCTTACAAGGATGTAAGGCTGCCAGTGGCGGGCGGGCACACACACACACACACACACACATCAATAATAGTGCAAAAAACTTGGGAATGAGGGTTGTGCAAAGTTAGTGATATGGTGATGTGCAGATATGACAGAAGTACAGTCAGTAAGTAATGTTAGCGGGAGCTTTGAAGTTGCTCTCTGCATGTGTGGCTATGTTTAAGTCTAAACTGGAGTGTGTGTGTTTCTTGTGATGACCGGTGCCAGGATAGAAAAGGGAAAAGTTAGTTTTCATATGAGACAGTAGTTACTGGATGTACCTGCACGATGCATAACTAACATCAACCAAGAATTTGGCCACCAATTAACCTAACAATGAACCAAATCAATACATGTAAGTTATACTGACAAGAAGCCATGTGTGCTAACTCACGCCATGTTCATACGTTACCAGTCCAAAGAGGGAAAAGAGTTGCTTTGGTGCTGCTCTGTGAGCTGGCAGCCTTCGTGTCTTAGCTGCTGGAGCTAACTAAATTTGGTTACAGGGATCTAAGGTAGGTTTTCGCATCACTGTCTTAGAAAAAGAGGTATGTTCTGTGCGCCTAAGGTCTACACAGTGGTGGAGCCAGTGAGAGTGGTAGGGAGCGTGAAACAAAATAGGTCACACTGACCAATGGTAGCTGAAAACTCGGTCCATGGGCAGAATTCATGCATAGGTGTGAATACTTGGAGAGAATGACTGCAGTGGCTCACATTTCAAAAGTTAGGTTACACAAATGAACAAGTGGTCCCAACACCATCAAGGTACTCTAACGCAATGTCTCCAAAGTCTGATTAACAGTCCCAAAACCCCAAAGGATTCAATTTACAGTGATGCAAACCAGAAAAGTCAGCAAACATTTGCATCAATGAAACTCAATACATCAGTCTTTTTAATAATTCAATTCAATTTTATTTATATAGCGCCAAATCACAACAACAGTTATCTCACAGCGCTTTTCATAAAGAGCAGGTCTAGACCATATTCTGAAGTTACCCACTTAACTAAGAAGATGCAAATGCATTTTGGAGCACTGTTATTAATTTGCATAGTAAATCAACCAAAAGGTGAGTTCTGGGAGGACCTGTATTTATACTGGAGAAGGGGAAGAAAAATCTGTGACATGTGCTCCGGGTGGGATTAAAATCAGTGAGTCAAGCAAGTATTCAAATCCGCCAACCTTCACTAGAAAAATAAATCCCATCTGAATAGAGCTTACGGTTTCTGAATATATATTTATATAATACAAATCTTGCTTAGTACAGCTGTAAATGTAGCCAATGCATAGATTAGCACATAACTAATCTGGCTTCATTTAATTAATGTTCTGGAGTGCACTGAATACATTTTCTCCCCTTCACCTATCAGTTCATGTAATCACACTTTAGGTTAATAAAGGAGCCACTAAAGTGAAATAAAAATAAATGAAAGGAAGTGAAGTGAGAGACAGACAATGGATATAGAAGTATGGCAGAGGGGGTGAGACAGGAAGAAGACAAAAGACAGAAAGAGACAGCTCAGGCAGTCATCTTATCCCGGGCTGAAAAGAACTGCCACACTATAGGACATTCACAAAAGACCACAAGCCACCATCACCCTGCAGCGGCCCTGACATCCCACGTCAAATCCATCAGGTCTAAGAAAGAAAGAGAGATGGATTCCCTGTCATACAACTATCTTGTGCATGCTAAAAAAAGGAATCAATAATTTGAAATAAAGATATGAACCTGCCTGGCTTTTAAATATGATAACCATCAGAACACAAAATGGAGACAACAGAGGAGGAGAAAAATAAATGAAAAACAAGTGAATTCTTGAGTGAGAACAGACACTCCAGAGCTGGCTGAGAATGCTGTTAAGTTTCCAGACACAGAGTAAAGCTGACAGCAGCAGACTGTAAGCACACTGCACATTATCCAGAGATTAAACAAAACTGTTCTCATGTACAACAAGGACCATGTATCTGTCTCTCTGGATGTAGACAAAAACACTCTTTTTTTACATTTTTCCATGCGCATTTGAAATTTGTATTCTGAGGGACATGTATACATTATTTGTGGTGTGTGAAGTGAATAACAAAAGCAATCTATAATTGTTTGAGTTAGTTACAGCTTATTTTTCATCAATGAGTCTTCAGTCTGTAGGTATGCCAAGTCAGCTACTTGGAATAACTCATGCAGTCATTAAATGTTAAAACAAGAGGTGGACAGTAAGTACTAAGGACTCACTCAGTTGAAGTCACAGTACAATTAATTTTGAGATACTTATATTCTACTAACTATTAAAACTTACATGGTGTAGTTTTATGTTGAAGGTTAAAAGTTTTATAAGGAAAAACATAATTGTGTAAAATCAACGTGCAGGTACATCAACTCCATTTCTGTTTTTAAAAGATTTTTCTACTTTACTTTTTCTTTTCCCAATCAACTGAGCACTTGTGATTTCACCTTTCTCCACATATATGCAACTAAATCACTTACACTGACAGCAGCCCTGACAGATATGCCGTCATTCCACCCATCCATCCTTTTGGTCCCAGGAGAAGTACAGGGACTTTGAGGTGTGGTGCACTGGCCTTTGGTCCAACTAGGAAGCTTCCCAAAAAGCAGTGAACTGCACACTCACAGCTCCATAATAAATCTCTTTCACCCTTCATTCCTATTGCTCTCCTCTCTGCAGGACCTGAAAACTCCTGCAACCAATTCTCAGTATTTTCTCCAAACACCATCTGTCACTAACAGGAAACTCCTTCAGACAGAAATTGTTATGATGGCCTTAAACTCCTTGCAGTTGATCTAAAATGGACTCACATTGAGTTTTGGTAACACAAGTGCCAGAAATGGCATAAGCATGATGATAAAGTGATGTTTTTAGTAGTGGAAATCATAAACATTGAATGTTGAATATTTGTAAGCAATGCTCACACAAGTCAAAGAGGCCAAAGACCATCATAGTGGACTTATATTGGACTATTTAGTTGTTTACTTGTGGTTTTTTTTTTTGCTATTTTTAAAAAATAATTATTATTTGACACACTGAGTAATGTTGACCGTCCCACTTATGAAGCGGGTAACTTCAGGTGCCACAAAGCTCCAGGCATACTATTTGCCTAAAATGATAAGAGTGGTGGTTTCTGCTCAATTACCTATATCTTGAGGACACAATCCTAAACAGATGTGTTAGGATTAGTATCGTCATCATTTAAGTGAAAAAAAATGTAAAAGATGAAAGATAAAGTCTTTCAACAGAACGTGAAATAGTTACAGTTCTGAAGTTAGCTAGCCTTGGCCTGTTCTGTGTTGTGATTCCACTTTGTACCTTAAGAGGCAATAGTTTGATATTATAGCTCAGGGCTCCCCCGTCATTTCAGTGAGGAGGGAAATCAGTGAGGGATGATGAAAATAATGTGATTACTATTAATTGTAATGAGTATGATAACTTAACTTGATGGCATAGTGGTGGAAAAATCAAAAAGTAGTGGTATGTAAAAAAATAAATAAATAAAAATAAATTATTATAAACCCACATTTAACTCTGCTCATTGGAGATGGGCTCGATATTCCAAGTGTCCAATAGCCTACTGTGTGGAAAGATTACAATCCCATTACCAAGAATTATATGGTCTGTTGGTGAAATTATCACTATTAAATTACCGATACTTATACATGGTAACTAACTAAAATATCTGACTGCTAAAAGACCAATGGAGCCAGAACATATAGCATTTCATTTGACATTAAAGTAGTAACTTTTCATTTGAACACTGAATCTCATGTTGCTGAAAAATGTTTTAGTAAGGTTTCCTTTCATAGCAGGCCTATGATTGTCTCTTTCAAGCCCACTGCTCCCCGTCCTCCTGTATGGAAACAGTGGGGAGCACAATTACACCCATAACAACACAGGAACACATAAAATGGAACATTTGTCCATGAATCTATTGCCCCAGTACATGCTGGGAGGCTTCCCAATACACCTAACTCATGTAACTGCAATCACATGGTCAGCACTCAGCCAATCCTATGAATGCTGATCATGGTTTCAACTCTCTACTCAATAATATCTAATAAGCCAGAGTGCACTGCTGTTCAAGAATCAAAAACAAACTCCCAAAGACATCTTTTTTCCACTTCCACATGTCCATGTCTCTGCATGCAGTGCCAACTGAAAAATCTGAAATAGACTACATTCTAATGTTTAGTTTATTTCAAATGTATTGTACTAATTGATACTGCACTGTGTGTGTGTGTCTGATGTAGGCTTCAAACACATGTTTTCTCTGTAAATCCTCCCTGGGGATTTTCAATACACTTCAGATACAAAATTTTTCCTCTTTCTTAAATTATAAGCACAATTGAGTCACAGAGAGCAAGGTCTCAAAGACCATTACATCACTCTTGATGCCATGCAACACATAGTTTGCAAGCCATCTAATTGGTACTAGCAGTGTAACCTGAGGTTACACGGATGATCTTGTAGAGCACGACAGTGAGAGATTTGCTTGAGGAGGCTTTGCGGAAGAAAAGAATAAGGAGGCTGTTCTAAAGCCATTCACCATAAATCTGTAAGAGGCTGCTCACTTGCCTCCAGGTGCAGCTGCTATTCTGTGTCTGACACCAAGTAATGAGTGGCATGGCTAAAGATGAGACATTTTCAGCATGGATAGCCCTAGGCAGAGTCACACCGTGTCCTCAGCACTGGATGTTTAGCTTTGGAAGACTTTCGTGTCTATTTGGCAATCCATTACAACTAAAAGGATGGTGTGAACCATGCTATCTGTAGACTATCACAGAGCTAAGAGTTACTGACAGCTGACAGGAAAACATGGCTCCAATTGTTGTTTGCTTACCATGTTCTGGAGCAAATGAATGTAATAATGACAAGGACAAGCATGCAACATCTACTCACTGTAAACCCTCCTTGTACTCATAAATGAACCTCTGTTTAATGTCATCAAAACTTCTTGTCAACATACTGAAAATACTGAAAACGACATTTCAAGATAACATACACATAATGGGCCATTATGAAAGCAGACACTTGGACCAGTTCATTCTTAAGTAAAGATGCAGTTTCTTAAGTTAGCTGAGATGTGCCCAAAAACCCAGAATAATGAGTCGAAAGTCACTAAAAAGGATCTGTATAATTTATAATCTGTATAACAAAGTTGGTGAATTTTATGTGGGTTTATTAACTATAAGGTTTTAGAAACTGTGCAAAAACACAACATACAGTGTTGGTTTATTTCACATTTAACATTTGGCAAGCTGTGCCTGTCTGTCCAACACAAACAACAATAATCAGATTAACCAGTCCTGGAGGAAGAATTCAGGTCCTTTTGTGTGATATGAACATGCAAGTACGTATGTAAGTATCGCTAGTATTTATTGCTACTAATTTACTTTGCAAAAGCTACTCAAATTGCAGAAAGTGATAATAATAATAATAATAATAATAATAATAATAATAATAATAATAATAATAATAATCTGAAAGTAGTATTTGACTGTTTCAGTCTTTACATAATCTTTATCAGTGTGTCACATTTCCTAAATGTATATTGTAATATACATTTATCTGACAGCGGTAAGTAGGTGGGTCTTAAAGTCTAGTTTAGGAAATATTTTCCTCAGAACTGTTGTGAAGTGAGTACAAGTATAAAGTTGCATAAAATGAAATTACTCAAAGTATCATCAAAAGTACAAATACCTCACATTTGTCAATTTAAGTGCAGTATTTAAGTGAACATACTTACAGTATATTCCACCACTAGATTTAACCAGGTCCATTAAACACCAAAATATCTTTCTAACCCTAAAAGAAAGGTTAATTTAGTTCATCAATGGTGTGGTCCCCAGGTCATTTAAAACCCCTGCACTAACAGACAACGTGCATGATTATGTTGCTGGTATTGGAAATTTAACTATGCTTCATGCATCATGCAGTTCTAAACATCAGGACAATCAAAGAATTCTTTACTTCTGTCAGGAAAATGATCACATTCGAAAATGCTCTCAGCATCAGTACTAATGTTATAGTAACAAACACAACTCACCTCAGCCTCACTGCAGAATGCTCCTATTATCACATGCTGTCCATTTACACACACACACACACACACACACACACACACCCTGTCTTATCTGCAGTCTTTACCTCCAGCTGAGAGGAAGAGGGATGGAAGCCACTACAAAAGCACAGAGAGCTAAATGTAATGTGCTGTAGATGAAAACAAACACAGCTTAGGAGGGTTACATGTGCAGCACACAAATATTTTAAAGTAGAACCATTTATCATAAGCCTTGCTTTGTTGTAGTTCCTCATACACTTTGTTCCCAGAGACAACACTCAAGCTTTGGTATGCGGACTCTGAACTGCTTGTAAGTCCAGTGTGCTCTGCCTATCTATTATTCCGAAGAGGCGTTTCCTCTTCTGTTGGCTGAATGTAGAGATCACATTATATCCTTTTATGTACATAAAAACGTGTGCTGATTTAATTAGTGTTTCAGTATGACTTTCTTACCAGTCAATTTCTTTATTTTGCCCCTTGATAATATTTTTATCGATTTGCCCATGGTAATTATCCCCTTTTTTCTACTTTGCCTCATTTATTTCACTGATTTTCTGTTGACTTTTTCTGTCATATGACTGTAATTACACTGAACAAAATTATTAACACTTTTGTTTTAGTCCATATTCATCATGAGCTGAAGTCAAAGATCTAAGAGTTTCTCTATGTATTTCTCTCAAATATTGTTCACACATCTGTCAAAATCTGTGTTAGTGAGCACATCTCCTTTGCCGAGATAATCCATCCACCTCACAGGTGTGGCATATCAAGATGCTGATCAGACAGCATGGGTATTGCACACGTGGCTGTGCGAAGCTGCAGTCAGGTCGAGACCCCATTGAGGACGGTGAGCATGCAGATGAGGTTTCCTAAGACGGTTCCTGACAGTTTGTGCAGAAATTCTTTGGTGTTGCAAGCCGATTGTTGCAGCAGCTATCTGGGTGGCTGGTCTCAGACGATCTTGGAGGGGAAGATGCAGGATGTGGAGGTCCGGCCTGGCGTGGTTACACATGGTCTGTGGTTGTGAGGCCGGTTGGTTGTACTGCCAAATTCTCTGAAATGCCTTTGAAGACGACTTATAGTACAGAAATGACCATTCATTCACGGGCAACAGCTTTAGTGGACATTCCTGAAGTCAGCATGTCAATTGCATGATCCTTCAAAACTTGCAATATTTGTGGCATTGTTATGTGTGATGGAACTGCACATTTTAAAGTGTCCTTTTATTGTGGCCAGCCTAAGGCACACCTGTGCAATACCCATGCTGTCTGATCAGCATCTTGATATGCCACAAGGAGATGAGCTCACTAACACAGATTTTGACAGATTTGTGAACAATATTTGAGAGAAATAGGCCTTTTGTGTACAGAGAGAAAGTCTTA
>JAPMOB010219719.1:0-10532 GCA_029875015.1 Lepomis gibbosus | reverse complement strand
CGACAAGGCAGCATAGATCGTCAGAACACCGGCAACAGTTCAACGTTTAGTCCTGATGGTAAGATGTGGAACAATGATGTGGACTGGTAATAACTTAGACCATCTGCTAGCTTACGGTCGCAGTCTGAAGGCTTTGATTTGGATTACACTACCTTGTGTCTTAAGACCCGCCCTTCTCTGCTTCTGATTGGCTAGTAGTCCTTACCTAGGAACTGCGCATGTGCAACTCCCAACAAAGATGTTGTACAAGTGAGATGCATCACTCTGTAGGTCAAGAGCAGAGCGTAAAACAGACGGGCTGAAAAGAGAAGCTGCAGCAATGTGCAGTATGAGAAAAATATATTTTTTGAAAATTGAACCATAAACCTGTTCTGGTAAAACCCCGAATTAAGATTTTGAACCTGAAAATGAGCATAATACCACCCATTTAACTGTTACTGTCAATTCTAATCCAGTTCTGAATTTAGTCTTCTTCGAAAAAAAAATTAAATCCCCATTTTTTTTTACCAATGAAAAAGAACCAGTAAAGCCTAGTTCACGCTACACGATTTTTAGCCTGATTTGTCGTTCAGTCGCCTGTAGTAGCAGTATTAGTGAAATACTTAACGAAGCATCAAACAGCTCCCCGACACATTGCCGACGTCTGCCAGATATCTAGCATGCCAAATATCTGGAGGAGTCGGCCGACTCAACATCCACATCCAGCCAATGAGAGCAGGCAACTAGTTTTTCACTGCAAAACACTTGTGTGTGCTAATCCATTCTTTCACCCATATCTTTGTCTTCATCATGCTATCTTTATAGTCTGCATGAGGCATAAGAGTATTGACAAAGAACTGGGCTGATAAGACTGTGGATAAAATAAAGAACTAAGCAATACCCACCCATATAGCTGGTTAGTGTCTTCAGCTGACTTTGGAGGAAGAGCAAATGGCAATACAAAAGCCTTAACTATAAGCCTGTTTACCCAATGTTATTTGGGGATTATTATTTTTTATGGCACACAGTGCTGTGCTCAGTCTTGCCATGGTGTATTACTTTCGACAGTAAACTGAGCTCATCTTGTTAGATGAGTTTGGCTGTTCCTCATCCAGTTTTATTCTCTTACACAGCTGTTTCAGTTAATGATTATGTTTCCCCCTATTAGACTGTGTGCAAGTTATCCTAGAAGAATAGATACAATAGCTGCCTGCTGTTGGTAACGAGAGCGGTGAGTGACAGAAAACAGTGAAATAGTGGTTGCTAAAACCAAAGCTAAGTGTGCTGAAAGAGGCTAAAAAGTTCCATAGAGATGAGGGGAACTGCAGAGTTGGGGATAATTATCTGTGGGTTCTTTAACATTGAGTGACTCCTTGCACATTACACATGGTCACTGATGGTGTAAAATTATTGAGCTTAAAAGTGTAGAAATGTAAATATTAATCTAATATTGTGACATCTAAAGCCCAAGTGATAGAGGGGATAAGAGTCCCATCCTCACTGCTGTTGAACCATAAGAAAATTAGGGTAAACATCAACATGTCAGGGCATGTCTGCTGTGAACTGCAAGGGCAAAACACACAAAAACATTCCTACCTGGTATGAGAAACTTGAATGGAAAAGTATGTTCTCCCTGCTTCAGGGTTCCTGTATGGGACATTAAGAGCAAAGATAACAGTCAGCGGAAACAGTGACTGATTGTTTTTCTTGTAACAATCCTCCCACCAGGAAGATAGGCCTTGGTCTTTCCTTACTAGCCTATTGTTATAAGAGTAGGGTGGCTCCTTTAAGGAATAGGGCAGTGCATAGTGAGTGAAGTCAGCATTGACTTCGGCCCTGGCGGAAAACAAAGTCTTTAAGTCTACCTCATTATGTGGATCATATGATTACAAAAATATTTTTCACTAGTAAAACTTCTATTACACTTCAGTAATGAGATTGTATATGCCAGTAGAGGGCTCAATGGTCGATGACTATAAGCCATCAGCCCAACTCATACTAATAGGGATAGATCAAACTCTTTGGATCACTTGTTCTGCAGCGTACCTTTATCTGCAACAGAGACGGTGCTGTTGAAGTACTGTTCCTCCGACGTCCATGCCGTGTCATTTACCTTACTGGTAATACCACAGAAACCATTGCAGTTCACTTTGATGGCTGCAGATAAGAATATACAGACAGTGAATTGGAGGTTTTAGCCACAGTAACATTTCTAAACATTTGCAGCATGAAAAACTTCTCATAAGTAAATAATGTCATTAACCAGAGTCATTAAAGTAATTTCCTTAATGGGCAGAACAAAAAAAGACCATCCATGTTCATATTGGCCGTGGGTAGTTAGTGAAATAGGCACAATTAAAAGCCTAATTCAGCAGGCAAGGTTCTAAAATTAAATATCAGGTGACTTGCTGCAGCAACATTCCTAACTTTTGGAGGAACACTAAACTTTTGTGGGTGAATCATCATCAGTGCAAACAATGTGGAACAATGTTGTTTTTTCGACCTCATTACAGGAACAAAACACTGCATTGTGATCCTGACTCTGCATGACACACCTGTCCAGAATGTGCTGCCATGATTGCTTTGATCCACACTTTTTGCTTTTTTATTTTATTTTTATCTACGTTTTCCTAAAAACATTGTAATAATAGTCTACTACAATGCACACCGCGGTTAGAGCAAGTTGATTTTCTGTAGGATTTCTGAAGCTATAAATTTCACTCAAACTCTTTAGGACATTATGGGTTTGTCAGTGTTAAACAGCCTTACATAAAGAGGGTCATCTGTTAAATGTTCTATAGTTATGCTATGGTTATGAGCAAATGAACATAAGAGGTTAACTACTTCCACTTTTGGGTGAAAACATTACTTTCCAAAATGATAACTTTTCAGGAACTAGGAATAACCACACCTGGTGTTTAATGATAAAATGTGTCTCAACCTACACAGGAGCATATAATACTTATAATCATTTGTGTTCTTGGTAAACGTACTTGGATCAGTTACAATGCACAACAAGAATATGTGTCCGCTTGGCAATGTAACTGTGAGCGTTGAGGATTTGGGAAAGAGCTTGAAAATATATTATATAACCTGGCTGCAAGGATTTGCTCCCATTTAGCCACAAGAGTTTCACTGAGGTGACATCCAACACTGATGTTGGATGATAAATCTAGTTCACAGTCAGTGTTCCAGTTCATCCCAAAGGTGTTGGATGGGTTGAGGTCAGGGATCTGTGCGGGCCAGTCAAGTTCGTTCACACCAATCTGAAACGGTTTCTTTATGCAGCTGGCCTTGTGCATGGGGACATTGTCGTGTGAAAATAGATAAGGGACAAACACAAATTGTAATTGTATGTTGTAGCACAACACTTTCTCTTCATTTGAAATCATAGTCACAAACCAGAAAGTGTCCCAGACCAACAACAGTGAATGTCCACAAGCATGTTGTCATTTTTAGTCTTAGTCCATGATATATTTGTCTATTTTAGTCTAAAAACAATAAAACCAAGAGATTCTTTATCTTAATTATTTCTATTGTAGTCAATGAAAACTCATTATGTCCAACTTATCCCAGGTGAACTGTGAAGACTGAAACACATTTGATTTTTAATGCATTGTAAATATTTGCCCAGTAATACGTAACTTATCTCAGCACCCAACCCACTTCATAATAAATCTTTGTTTCAAACTGTTGCATGGTGAGAGAGTTTGTTTCCGGGAGCTGGCGATGTCAAACAGACAGTCTAACCAGTTTTACATGAAGAGGAAAATGTAAACAGACTGGAAGGCCCACAAGCCTTTAAAGAGCAACTCCCAAATACATCAAACATGCTCTCAGCAAGTGACATCACTTAAGAATGATGTAAAGGAAAAAGTCCACATCTTAAAAAACAGTAATTTTTTTGTTACGCCTTTGGTAAGGTGATATTTTGACACTGTAACAGAAACAGTTGTTTAGAAGTACAAAATGTGGGAATGGGTAAATTTGTCATTTCTGCGTGTTTCACTCGTCTTGACACTTTCATTCACTTTTCTTCCAAATGTGTTGTCTGAAATGCCCTTCACAAGTAGCCCTTCAACTTCCCTTTTCCAGTTTGAGCTCCTTTTAATTTAAGCTTGTGTTTACAGGCTACTAGTTAAAAGGTAGTAAGTATGACCTATTTTCCCATTGGAGTCAATCAATTTAGAGCTGCAGCTAACAATCCTCATATTTGAGAAGTATGGAAGCAAAGAAAGGCCGTAAGGATTTGTATCTTATAAAACAACCGAACAGCTAAAATGAACCTCAACTGAAACTAAAGTTTAAATACCACTGAAGTTAAAGCATCTCAGTTTCTCGCTTTGAAAACCATCTGTATACATCTATGTGATTTGAATCTTTGCAGTTTACAGTAGGTAATTTCAAGCTGTGCAATTTTTTAAACCAGGTTTTTTGAAATTGCACTTTGTATAGTAGCTTTCACAAATTCAGACTGTGTCCAATATTTAAAAATTTAACTGTTAAAATTCAGATACCAGTCACTGAGACTACTGAGGATAAAACGATGCAGCCTAAATGGAATAAATCAGACCTCCTAGCATTCTGTCAGTCATGTGAATGTCAAGTGTTTCCCAGGAAAGACAGGTTCAGATGAGTGGCTGAATTCTCCTTCTGAATTTATGTTGTGTTTTTTTTAGACCTTACTTCCTATACAAAACTGATATATTTAACACTGAGATTCAGCACTGGTTTAATTTTTTATATAATACAAACTATTATGGCTTCTTTGCTTCAATAGAGAAGCTGGACGCATTAAAACATTTGCTGGAGAATTGCCTTAAGTTATTCATGATGTCAATTGTTTTCAATTCATTTCATGTTGAATTACTAATCCATTAATAGATTACTCTTTCAAGCACTATTTTAATTTACAGCTGCAACGATTACTCAATAAATCATATGATAGTTCCAGGTTGGGCAGGGCTGTACCTTCCTGACATAATTGCCACAGCAGGTAGTGCGTCAGTGGGCTGAACAGGAGATGATGTGCATACAGCTTTGTGTGTTTGGCTGGCTCACCATCATCATTGGGACTAAAGCCAAAATACTACATAACAGGGTCAAAGGCATTTTTCCTGTTTACTAGCCCTGTGATGTTATCCCACCACTGCAGTCGCTGCTTTTGGTGTGAATGTGTGGTTGAGTAAGAATGGCATAGGCATGAACAGTAGAGCAGAGGAGACATTTAGCAGTAACAGTACAGTGTAACTTACAGGTTTACATTTTGCAAAGGCATGGTTTTCACTGGACAGAAACTTCATTATTAATATTAATAAAAATGTACAGGCTACTGAACAAATAACTGAATACATAGGCCTATATAAATTGATAGATTATTAAAATCCCATTTCAAATAAAGTTAGTATATATTCTATTTTAGTGTTTGGTGAAATAATGGGGTTCAGTATTTTAAAAATCCGGTTTAGGGCCCTGTCAGTGTAGCATTATGATACCCAGGTGTCCGAGTAGGTCCCATTAGATCTCTCATGGAAACCCAGAATCAATGTGTAGGAATATTACAGGAACATTGTGCTTTTGCGGGGCTGTCGGAAATTATTTTCAACACCATAAAAAGTACATTTTAAAACCATTAGAGTCTACCACAGACTACTATACAAACATTAAAGCGATTTTCAAATTTAAGAGTGAGAGGCCTAAATTACATTCCCTGTGGCCTAATCTTAAAATCCACTTCCTTGTTTATCGACGGCGACGTTTTCCACCAGGTGAGTAAATGTAAAAACGGTAATAACCGCAGAATCAGCAGCCTTACCTTTACACTGCAGCGGCTGGCCCAATTTGATCGTCACGGTTCCAGTGATAGGGTCACCTGGACTGTACACCTCTTTGTTTTTGTCAAACTTGATCACAAACTCCTGAAGTTTCCCCATGTTTTCCCCCGATGCACACAGCGCACCACACCTGTGCGCTCTGCTTTTTCTTCTGCTTCTTTTAGGGTTTTACGGCACTTGGCTTTCAGGATGCTGCGTGCTGCCACCTTCAGGTCTCATTCGCCTTCTGTCTTGAAACAGCCGTCTTTCCAGCCCAGTCACCATGCCTTTCCCGTCTATGCCAAACTACTCTTTAGTTTGGAAACAAGATTTCATAAGGCAGACCTTGCTGACTCTGCACTCTGTCTGCCATCTGAGTATTTTCAACTGGATTTGAAATTCAAATATGTCAGTTTGCACATTATTATTTCCTCATTCACATCCTGGTGATGCTGCTGCCATCTCCACCTCCGAATCTAGAGTCAACAACACGCACATTTAAAACTTTGCATCCCCCGCCCCTTCACATAACGTCACTGTCCCAGATGAAAAAGATAATCTGCAGAGGTACAGGCTTGAGTAGGTTCACATTCTATACACAGTGATCTTTTTTCAAACTGAGTCTCTGATGTGTGTATATGATGACATCGCAGTAAAAAACTGTTTATTGTGATGTGTCCTTTTCAAATGCTGAGGTAACACAAATATCAAGCTTTAAGAGTTCTCTCTTTCTCTTGCAGCGGTATGTGTGAAAATGATTGAGGTTAATTGTAACATGGAAACAAAAGCTCATTGTAGCTTACTGTGTGTGTGTGTGTGTGTGTGTGTGTGTGTGTGTGTTTCTTAGGATAGATTCACCCATAGAATAAATTAATGGATTACATAAATTGAAATTTTAAAATACACCTTATGATGCTTGCACTATGGAGAACATGAGTGCATTTAGGTGGCTCAGTGGTCCAGTGGTTATGATTGTCGCCTCACAGCAAGTTCCTGTGCTCAAACAAGCTATAGGACCTTTCTTCGAGGAGTTTACATGTAAATGTGAGTTGTTGTCGGTCTGATAGATTGGTGAACTATCCAGACTTCACCCCGCCTCTTGCTCATTGTGAAGTAGGATAGGCTGCATGCAGGGAAGATGGAGGAGATGTAGTACCACTGTTTTAGGTCAGCGGTTTCCTGAATTCTCTGGATCCAGTGTACAAAACAAGAGATATATTTATGAAGCCCAGAAACCTTTGAGCTTCGTTATTGATTACACTTTTAAGACTACTTGTGAATCTGTCCAAAATACTCTCCATCAACCCCGGTGTCTAGCTCCTCCTTTAGCATATTGCAGCAATCTACTCTTGTCTTGGTATGGTGACTATTTTTGTAGTCACAACTCCCGCTTTGCCCATGATCAAGGCACAGTGGACTTTATCTTCACTTACAGTTGTTTTCAAATGTAACTATGAGCCTGTCCTTGCCTTGCTGTCTACTTGCACTAAGGTAGTAGGTTTCAGTTCCACTGAGGTCACATAAAGTGAAAATCTCACACCTTAGGGTGGTGATTCTGAAGTTTTGAATCTAAACTTATCAGGCAAATGAAACAATACATACATGTACAATTAGGAACAATGAATGTAGTAGTGATGTAATAGTGAAGATTTTAACATTCTGCATGTACTTTGTATGAACATAATGTATTTCAGCATGATACATGTCTTTCTATGTGTTTTGTTGTACCGAGTTAATGTCAGATGTATAGGTGTCATTTACACTGGGGACGCTGGGGACATGTCCCCACCGCATTTTGAAATGGCTTATTTTGTCCCCATTGCTTTTTGAAAGCATTTTGTTAAAATGTTCTGGAAAAATAGCTTTCACTAAGAAATATTAACTGACAGAAGAAACTGCTTTGAGAAAGGCTTATGTGCACAATAACAAAACATGCAATGCAGTTTAAATATAGAAAAAACAAACATGCATTGTCCAAAAAAGGTAACTTAAGCTAAAAAAAAGAAGCTGCGGGTTACTACATTATATTTTTATATTTATGAATTGTCACCTGCCAGCTGAATTTTTGTTTTCCTTTACATAAATGAAGACATTTCCACCGAAATGCTCCAATATTGTCTGAGCCCTCATGTCCCCACCATTTTTCAGCACAAAGTAACACCCTGGTCAAATGTCCTAGTTGTGATAAAAATGTCATTTTTGATGATCTGTTGTGTTTCTGTGGTAAAATAGTACCACATAGGCTACTTATGTGAAGATTATCAAAGCAACAGAAAAAAAACTAAGATCAACAATCAGTGTGTTAAAAATAAAAGTCACAGTGAAAGAAGTGCACTGCACACAGACAGTAATAACATCTACCACTGACAACTACTGGGGCATTCAAAACCTTTCTAATTTGACAGTGATAAGCTTTTACAAAAGAAACTGCAGCAGACACAGGGTGAGGCAAACAGGAGTTGTATTGTGTCAAACAACAGATGGTGTGAAAAGGACTGCGTTGGGCTATGGCAGAGAGCGGGCAGGCAGATCCAAAACTTCACAGTCAGGTAGGCTGAGCTTCCACAAGCAGGTATCTCCTGGGATGAAACACACATTAGATGACGTTTGAACCGACAGGAAAAACACTCAGAATTTCACCTTAGCAAGTAGTGAGGCCTAACACAATGTGAACGGATCTGGCGAATGCTGGAGTGACGAGCAGGGGTTTAAATGAGTCAAGGTTTATAGAGGGATTGACTTCAGGTGTGCAGGATACACCAGCAGCTATGTGTTAATCAGACATATTGATTGATAATTAAGGCTCCATAACAGCCTTGATGAGTCTTATTTGAATAATAAAAGAACTGAGATATGGTTACTTCCAACATGCTTTGGAGAGTCCAGCAATTATATTTTCTTAAAATGTCAATCAACCACAGCAACAGTTGACATAATGTTCAATAAAATAATTTATTATCATCTAGGAAGTGAAATGCTGAGAATGACTTGTATGATACCTGAATATTTTGTGGTGTAAAATTGTTTTGATGGTATTTCAAGATATCATTTTTTGGTTCCTTTAATGTTATTGAAAGTTGCACTAACATTCTACAATGGTGATGCAAGAACCAAAAATTAACATTGTAGCTTAGTCCCCCAATGGTTCCTGTAATGTTGCTAAAGGTTCTGAAAACGTTAAGTAAACGTGATGGAAGGACATAAATAGGACAAAAAATTACATCCTAGATTGGTCCCCTATTGTTATGGGAATGTGGCGTAGAGACCTTAAGGGAACTTCCTATAGTAATGGTCCCCTAAATGTTCACACAACATCCTGAATGTTCCCTGAAGGTCTACTAAACAATGTACCTCAACTCTTTGAAGAACTACACATCGTGACCATCTGGGTCATCCTGACGTCTCTCTCTACCCTGTTATTAACCTGCACACCTGGGACTCATGGTGTAACCAAGACAACAAATCTTTTGTTAGAAGTACTGTTCACTAATCTTGTTTACATAAAGGGTGGCGTGGGTTGTGTGGTTGGTACTGGTGTATCTTGTATGTGTCCCGCATTCCACAAACACTTTCACAAAGCACTCACAGTGCTGTTTTCTGTGATGAGTGATCAGTGTTTGTAATAAATGTATGTAAGAAATTCCTTATTAAAAACTCAGGGTGTAGCTTGGGCCTTGTCGTTTCCTGGCACTAGTGGGTGCTCAGCATTGCTGTGTGGTTATGTAAACCACTCAAGATTTGGGTAAAACACATAAACACTGCAATATTGTAAACTGCTTGCTTGAACAAATTTTCACCCCTCTGTTTTATGCCCAGTATAAACATTAGGGTGAGGCGAGGGAGGAACTGATGCTTGACGCTGTTTGTATTGATTCTATTTCAAACAGTTTTGACTCACCAATGCAGGCCAGACCCCCTTCCACCTCTTCAAGAAGCCACACCTCAGCTTTTATATACTTTCACAAGTCTTTCCTGAACAACTCTGACTGGATGGTGTAACATATTAAACATAAATAAATGTAATACAACAACTTAAGGAGTAAGTGATATACAGGTGGAACTTAGAAATTAGAATTTCGTGTAATATCGTTCATTTTGAATTTTGGGTTTTTATAAGCTGTAAGCCATAATCATTTAAATGATAACAAATAAAGGCTTGAAATATCTCACTTTGCATGTAATGAGTCTATATAATATATTACTTTCACCTTTTAAGTTGAATTACTGAAATAAATGAACTTTTTCACGATATTCTAATTTTCAGAGATGCACCTGTATACACAAATTTCAAATGTAGGTTCATATTTCTTGAAATATAAACGTAAAACAAATACAGTGATAATGAATTCATTATCACTGTATTTTTATCACTCAAAAAATTCATGTGAGACAATGTCACCACCTGCCAGTGTGGTTAGAAAACTAACTGCCTCTCATACTGACAGGAAGTAATTCACAAATGCACAAAAACAGTTATATGTAGAAATGGCTCCATGAATGCAAAAGTATCAAGTACACAGACCTCTTTACTCTTCAGTGCAAAAAGGTATAATGATAACAAGAATTGCCAAAACCTTTTTGATTTTTTTTTCTTCACCCTGACACCAAAAACGTTTTTTTCTTTTTTGGTTTTGAAACAAATTTATGTTTTTGAATTACAAATGGTCCGTGTATCATCCGATCATTCAATTATTCCATTTAATCTGGCAAACCAAAAACGAAAAAACGAATCAATATTTC
>JAPMOB010219714.1:0-11152 GCA_029875015.1 Lepomis gibbosus | reverse complement strand
ACACACACACACACACACACACACACACACTCTGTGCACACCTCCTGTACAGTGAGATTCTGGCCACATTACTCAAATGCAACACTTTTTCTTTCCCTCAGGACAAACTGTGTTGCTGCTCCTGCCCTCATCAGATTCAGGTCCTATATATAGAACTACATTCTTTAATAATTCACACTGCTGTGTAAACAGATGGCGGAGATGACCAATGTCACGTGGAGAATCTCTTTAAGTTTTGATGTAATCTCATGTCACTTTCAAGACCATTTCATTATAAAACAAAGAGAAAGCAGCACTAAAACAAGTCTGAACAAGAACTATGTGTATCATGTGTTTTACACCTTGAGAGCAGTTATTTTGCATCCATGAGTGCCAAAAAAAAAACTACATGTCACAGCTGATCCCAACAACACAAAACACATCAACTTTATCTGGTGCAAACTAAAGCCCAAATCAGTGTCTGTGTTTATGTGAAATGTAATCTTATCATGTACACTTCAGTTTTCACCAAGGTTAATATCACAGGACTTGATAGTCCTTGACAAAAATTCCAGCCCTGCAAAGCATCATGTATTCTCAGACGTCTTGGCTACAAATATGTGTTGCAGGTAAATAAAATGTGAAAGACCAAAAAGAATATGTACGGCTCTCGCCTCCCCAGCTGTTGGTTTTATCAAAGGTACTTAACCATCAGCTGCTCTCATGGTTGTTTCTTATACGTAAGCCAGCAGAAAAGGATTGCAGTTGTTCATTTTCCCCCTACAAATACAAGTAGCTGTAAGAACAAAATAGTAGTGCACTGTTGGAAATCACATGCAGAAAAAATGTGTTGATGCTGTATCCAGTCAGCTAAAAATTGCAACAAGAGACACACTAATAAGTCTGTTCAGGCATAACCGATTCTTCAAAACCTCTGCAGCCAGACAGTAGAATAAGTGAAACTCATTCCTGTTTCTCTACAATATTCATGTATCATCAATAATACAGAAGTTCTGGACACAAACTGACTTAAATACATGTACAGTGGTCCTATTTTTAGCAGCTGTAGCCTTCATACATCACACTCAATCTCTAATTGATTAACATCAATCCGTGTGTCCACTGTTTTAAAGGAGGGGTATGTGATTCTGCATAAACTTGTTGATATTTGTTTTATTCTAAACAAATACACCCCACCCTTCAGTGATCCTCTTGGTGTGGTCTCCAGACCTTTGAAAATCCTCACTGGATTTAACGTGGCTCTTCGCCCCTTGCCTGGTCACAGAACTTATTTTTCTATGTCTTTTATTCTGACTATCTCTCCTTTGGCAGTTTTTAACGGTCTCGCTATTGCAAGTGCCAGATTTACCAACCCTCTCGCTTGCACTGCCCCTTGTCCTCTGCACGGATGCCACCTGTTGTCGTTTGGTGTATTGGATTAGCTTTCTCCAAAATCGCATGCTCCACCTCGGAGGGCGTCCAAGGGTATGCCACTGCAAAGCCATTATGAATACTTTAAGAGGATTTTACACATCAAAGTCTGCTATTACTGCATATGTGAATAAAAAAGAGTGTATAGGGCCTTTGTGACTCCAGAGAGAGCTGCACAAAGTCAGTTGGGGCTAAAGACTACATGTTTGAAAATAAAAATCTGGGGCTGTGGCATTAGAAGGTAGTGAGGTTACCAGACCTCTGTTGCCCCGCTCCTCATCTCTGCTTATGGCTAGCAGCTTGAGGTTAAAGTAGCCGATACTAGCATAACACCCTAAAATGTCCGGCTGAACTGTCAGCAGCCGAGTTGCATTGTGGTTAATGTAGGCACCAGGTTTTGACAAGAAGAACGTATAGAATACAAAAGACGACGACTTTGATACTGCTGCATCGATTTTGATACTTTTTAACTGTCCAATGTGAGTCTGAAGGCTAAATGAGTGGAGAACTCTTTTAAACATCCATACATTTAATTAGAGAAGGCAAGGATCAAGGTCCATGTGTAGTTCATCTAAGATGACATTCTGAGCTCTTTTTGGCTACGACCCGTTTAAAATAACACATGAATACACTGACATGCACACAGACACACACAGACACACACACACACACATACAAAACCCTCACTCACCCACCTGTTATCAGCTAACATGGAAGCAACTACTGGAAAAATATAAGGTTGGTTATATAAGGTTTAAAAGTAGACATTCAGATGTTTCACACCATTTCAGAGCAGTTTACTGAACCTGGTCTGTCGTCTCTGCGGCCGCTCAGTCCTCGACAGCGTCACCCCAGTAATTTCTGACAGGCTTCAGGAGAACTGACATATGAAACCAAGAGTCAACGAGTGTCACTGCTCACCTGCAACCATGACACATCCTGCAGTCTAGCACACCTTTTCCACACGCACACACACACACACACACACACTGTGAGACTGAACTTTGACAGATCCTTTAGATGACACACTAAAGCATCAATAATTAGCTAGCTGCGAAAGAGGGTGGAGACTAAGGGCTCTGCCTTGTCACACACATTCCTTAGAAAAGAGTCATGTAGTCTCGCAAAGGAGACTCAGAGAGAGACTGATAAGGACGAAAGAGGCAGAAAGTTACTCATCAAAAAGATACAGGCAGACGGGAAGACTGGATCAATCAATACAGATTTGCTGATGTGCACTGAATGTCACATGTAAAGGTTGAATGTCTTTCTGAGGAGGAAAGACGTCTGACTCACAATAAGTCTTTTTTTTAAATGATGCATGAATAAAAGAATAACAGCATTTTCAAAAAGCAGAAATCATCTTGGGAGGACACTGTTTCTGCATATAAACGAAAACATAATGAATGAACACATTTGAGGACAAATACACAAACCTCTTTTGTTATTTTCTGTTATGCTGCGAATAAAAGGAATCAGAGCAAGCAGGTGTGTGTCCTCTGATAATACACAGAGAGGCTTCCCGCTGAAGCAGACAGCCATTTTCTCCACTGATCGTGCAACGCACAGCGGAGGATAATAACTTGCAGGAGTGTCGCCTGAAATCCTTAAAGTTATAAAAGACTAAAAAGGAAGCCAGTTGTCTATCCACACAGACAGATGCTCGTCCCACCAGTTAAGTGCCATCTGGAGTATCATCTAATCATGTTTCTCCCTGCGGGGCTCACTCCATTTGACCTCGGTGTTACATCCCATTATAGCAGGAAGTAATATATGACCCCTGTGCAGTCACACGAAAAACTGAAAGGGCTGGAAGCCTGGTTGTATTTCTTGTAGAAAAAACACAATCTTATAATTGATTCTGTTTTTTTGCTGTAATTTGACAACATCCAAAATCCTGAGGTCATCAGTCAAAGTCCCCCAACAGCCTAAGCTAAGCTAACCAGGTCCCTAGCTCCAGCTTCATATTAAACGGACATATATGAGAGTGGTATTGACTTTCTCATCTCACTATCCCTCATTACTACTCTTGTCACTACCACTACTGTGGTGCTGTTGAGCAAGGGTCAGACGCCGCAACTGCTCCAGTGGAGCTGCTCAGTGGACAGCTGATCAATTTTACATTTACATTTACTCATTTGGCAGACGCTTTTATCTAGAGCGACTAACATTTGATGAACAACATACAAGCATAAACAAGGCATCAAATAAAGCATGTGATCTACAGCTGACAATACATACTATTTAGAGCACTAATAAATACTAGTAAGAGCTAATAGCACATATGGCATCAATGAGCTACATACCCAGGGAAAGAAGTAAGAGTTAACAAAAAGTGCCATCAATACAAGATAATTGTGAGCGGATAGAAGAAGAGCACAGGAAGTGCATGTTAGGGGTCAGGAGTTAGGGATGTCATACAGTAAGAGAAAGTGTTCTCAGAAGAGTTGAGTTTTCAAGAGCTTCTTGAAGTTAGAGAGGGACGCCCCTGCTCTGATGACATGTAGTAGCTCATTCCACAATCGTGGTGTCACGGATGAGAACAGCTGGGATTGAGATTGCTTTGTGTGTAGGGATGTCAGAGATGGGCGGCGTTCGTTGGAGGAGTGTAGCGCCCAAGAAGGAACGTAAACTTGTATTATGTATTATCAAGCATTAGTGACTTGAATTTGTGGAGATCACTTAGTAATGGAGCGACATGAGTCTAGCCAATTGTGGAGGCACTCACATCTGACTTAGCTTTCAGTCCAAACTGTAAGTACTGAACATTTTTAATACTTTGTGTACCAAAGATTTGATTCCAAACATGTCAGAACATACCAGAAATATTACAATTTAATGAGGAGCAATGAAACTCGAATTAACCATGGGGAATTCAATCAATTCAATGCAAATCAAAAGAAAGTAGTTGACAAAACAATCTCATCAAAAGTTTACTTAAGTAGCTGTTCTGGAGCTTTCAATGTTATCACACAATCTTCCGTTAATTACCGTTTTTCTGTTGGCTTAAAAATTGAGAGAATTTCTTGACCATGGAAACATGGACCTAATGATATCATTTTAGTTTCACTTCACTTTGGATTTGACTTCAGGGAATAAAGTGAGGGAGCAAAACCCAGACTCAAACTGTGGCCAACTTTTTCTTTTAAGCAATCACTTTGAGGCACATGCACATCCACACATACCTTACAGGTGCTGGCTGACAATAATCTGCACAAACAAAACAACAACATACCTGCGCTGCTGTGTTGTTGCTATTTAATTGCACATGGAAATGACAATGTTTCACCCATAAACAGACTTATATTGGCCATTTTACCATCACCACTCTTTTACATGAATAATTATTTCAAACACATCCAAACAAAATAATTTGAGCGTGTTTGGTTGTGGAACACCATTTAGTATCCTCTGCACAGCCAATTTCAAATACGTGAGGGTTAAAAGTGGGGAGGACCCTCTGTGCTGTCCATTCCAGTTTGTTTGTAATCAATCAATAACCTTTCTTTCCCCACTGCCCGGTGCAGAGAGTCATTGTGGACAGTGTTTATTAAAGCCCCCGGTTCAGCTGAGTCAAAGTGTGTGCACACACTGAAGCTGAGACTGGGCAGGAAAATGGAAGCGACTCACTGAAAAACAGTGCAGCTGCCAAAAGCTATAGAAGCTACACACATGCCCACACACACTAAAAGCCTCTGTTGTGGTTCTCATGAATGAGACCTCCTCTGGCTGATATAAGTGAGATGCACTGAGAGGAAACGCCATCAGTCAGCATGAAGGCTGCAGTTCAATCAACAAAGTGAAAAAAAAGGTACAGATAATCTGGAAAAGTATAGAAAATCTGTATTGAAACGAGTCCATTAATTAATTAGTCGAGAAACAAAAATGTAAATATAGATAATTACTATAGATTTGCTACTAAATGAAGTGTTTCAGAAAAATGCCAAATATTCTCTGTTTTAAATGCAAGGATTTGCTGCGGCTCTTTGTCATCTATGATAGTAAACATAATTGGGTTTTGGAGCAAGAATTGGAAGATGTTAATTTTAGGCTTTGAGAAAATCTTCACTATATTCTGACATTTTACAGGCCGAACAATTAATCGAGAAAATAGTTTGCAGGCCTTAACAAATTTGATAACTCAGTTTGAAAGTCCATTCTTGATCTTGGAAACAGCAGCTGACAGAAAAATCTAACTTCCATTTTCTAAGCTGTCCTGAAGCTTTCGAGCATATCACATGAATACATTTGTCATGAATACATTTGAAACTAAACTTTTAAGCCAACATCGAGAGCGAGGAAATTTGACCAACTCCACCTTTTGATGAAGATCATGTCCCATGACTGAAAGCTCTACGAGAGCTAACATATGTGCCTAGAGGTGAGATTTGTAGCTGCATCTTTCATCTTTATGACTGATTTGTAGGTAAAAACTTTTTTTGGGACTATAACTTCTAACCTAAACCGATACATAACCAGACAAATATCATTATTTAAAAACTGTGATGAAATGATTAACTGACAAGTCAGTCAACAGAAAATTAATTTGCAACAATGATTTTGATTCATTTTTGCTAACAAAGCACCAAACACAATCTAGTTCCAGCTTCTCAACTGGGAGGATTTTCTGCTTTTCTTTGTTTTATGTGATAAAAATTTTAATTTGAAGGTTTTGGACTGTTGGTAGGACAAAAAAATCTTCCAAGCACCCATCAGCATGTGCTATTGTGGCACACATATTATCACATTTTAAAGAACAAATTACTAAATCTATTAATAGATAACGGAAATAATTGTCGTACTTCAAACATGCACAGTCACTCATGTCAAAGTAAAATGGTATGAATCACTGGTTTTATCATTTATTCATTCTAGTGAATCAAACCCAGTATACAAGGGAACATCAAGAACTCTTCCTCAGTCCCCCTTTGGCTCTACAACACTTCACTGACACTAAAAATCTGATACTGTTGAGCCTCAGAGGAGAAAAGCAAACTTGCATGCGAACAACCATGTTCCTCTTAAGCTGTGAGATTGGTTTTATAATGTACCCATCCTCAGCAGAGGTGCCTCGGAGATGCAGACTGATTTATTATTCCCCGGAAAGTGAAAGCATGCACGTCGACGACGTGTCCCACGGCACTCTGAACAGTAGTCATACAAGGTTGACTTACACCAAACTTGTCTAAAATGTAGCTTGAGCAATCCCACAGCCATGTAACACTAGTTCCCAACCTCTTTGTGCTGGGAGCCCATAAAAATGAAGCATTACATATGATATCTCATCACAGGTTAATCCTTTAGTATCAACCCCTTGTGAGTTGAGGGCTGCAACGAAAGAGTGATTACTCTCAAAACTGGGTTACAACTAGTGATTATTGTCTCAATTTATTGATTAATCTCTTGGTCTATAAAACATTGCAAACCCCCAAAATATTCAAGACAGAGAAAATATTGGGCTTTTTTTTGCTTGAAAATAACTTAAACAATCAATTATTAAAATAGTTGCAGATTCATTTTCTATAGAGGAACTAATCTATTAATAGACTAATACTTACAGCTCTAGATTCATCATTTTGTCAATAAAATGTCACAAAATAATGACAAATGCCTATCGCAGTTTCCTGAAGTTCAAGGTGACGTATTTAAATTGCTAATTTTATACAACCAATGATATTCAGTATACAATCACAAAAGAAAAAGAAAAGCAGCAAATGCTCACAAATAGGAACTTGGAACTAGGTAATGTTTGGCATTTTAGCTTGAAAATGTGGACTGAAATGATAAACTGATAATTAGAAGTGTTTGATTACATTTCTGTTTGTAAACTAATTCAGCTCTTATTTTATTATCATGGAAGAGCAGTTGAAAAGTTTAAGAGATATAGGATTTCATAGAAAAAACACTTTAGCTGCCTCAAAGCATGACCTAGCATGAAAGCAAAACACATTATGATCATCATTCGTCATTTACTATGTCACCAATTTGGCACATTTGTGCTTTGGAAAAGTTGGCTGAGTAATTTCAGGTACAGAGTTTTATAAAAGTGACTATATTGGATAAATCTTGGGACTGACCTTAAGGTCTATCTGTCCATGAATGTATCATGAGGCAGGGGCCTGGATGCACCTCCAGGGATAAAATACTGTGTTGGCATGAAGCCGTTTTGCTGCTGATCTGCACTTTATAGCCCGCTGGTTAGAATCTGCTGATTCAGAATCTGTAGGCACCATGCAGCACAGTCAACACAGTCCACACTCAGGGAATTTCTAATCGGTGTCTGGGAAGACGTTTCCAAAACACCTCATACATAACACAACTCTTTAATGCAGTTAAATATACATATTTGGGACTAAACAGTTTCCTACCCAGACAAATGTATGTATTATTTATATAGAGGGGATTTGTCAATCTGAAAGGATTAAACCATAATTTGTTCACTCATTCACTGCTCCATAATAGACACTCGGTGGTTTACTAGGAACCATCATCACCATAATAGTAATGTTCACATCTGACATTATTGCAGGGACATTTCAGAGCACTATATAAATAAGTAAAGTGAGATTTAAGACACAGACTTAATCTCTGAAAAAGTGAATATAATTTTGGAACATCAACTTGGGTTCTTAAAAATTATGATTATGAAATTATGATTTAATTTATATAGTTTTTTTAAATAATCAGCAGATGGATCAGTAACACAAATATTTGTTATTAGCAGCCCTAGAAATTTAAATCCCCCAAAATATTATTATTTAAAAGATCATGTGTGAAGCTAAGCATAAAATGGAATCAGGCTAATCCTGTCCTTTCTTTTTCCATCACAAAGCTACCTGCCATCTTTTTTAAAACACAAAACAATGAATGACATTTATTCTTTCATGCAATCGTTATCTCATGTTCGTCTGCAACTCCAGTCCAACGCTTGCACAACACACTATGCCCTGGTATGTAATGACAGCTCTGCCCTTTTCAGTATCACAGTAACACCCACAATGCACCAGTACAGGTCAAACTCCCTGAATCTGTTCGACATCAGCTGGAGAGGAATGACAGAGGATGCAAAACCTCTGGCCCTTTAAGGAAATGCAGCCTGTCTTTCTCCCATGATCCCCTGTGAGGATCCTATCTCAAGCTCCAATTACCACAGACCAAAGCCAAAGCCCTGCTCTCTGACCATCCAGCCTGTACATATCTACAGTCTCTGAACATGTATGTAGGAAGCTTTAAGAGGTTCTTGTCCATTAAGTGGTGTAAACTAGTGTTTGTCCATAGATAATAAATACAGTGGCTTTAAGAAGACGCTCTGACTCTGCTCATTCAGATGTTAATAGACCTCGCAGGAGGGCAGTACTTAACTTTGAAACATTTATCATAACCTATTTAGTGTTGTGGTATAATTCTCATAGGAACTGAGATGAAATGAAAATTTTAATTGCATTGATCCAAACCCAGACATAGACGGAAAAGGCGTAGGTTGTCTGATGCCATATTCTTGATTAAAAAGGCAAAGGGACTAACAGAAAACAATAAGTGAGCCTAATTGCTTTCAATCAGCTAACGTCAGACGGGGCTTGTGAGCAGCAGATGTGACATGCCAAGGTTGTAAGTGCAAATGTAAATGGGAGGCAGTGGCGTTTATGCCCACTGGGAATAACAGGGTCAAGTCTATAATTTGTTACACAGAAAATGGAGGGGGGAAAAAGGCGACTTAGGATTTTGTCTAATTAATTACATTAGCAGTGACGGCTCATCTGTCATTGCTCCCAAAAATACAGGGAGGAGTTGAACCGCGCGCTGCAAATTAAATGCGGCCCCCTTCATTTGTCACTCACTCAAATAAAAGCACTTTAACATGCGTGCAGAGACACTCATAAATCCACTCACGCTTCTCTTTCTAAATGACCCTCAGCTATGATATTTGCATGAAATGCAAAACTGGATCTTTAGTGAAAATACTTGAGCATACGATTATGTCTCCAAACTAAACGAACCACACACTGACCCTGATAATGACCCTCGAAAATCCATCTAGCGTTGTGTTCAACTTGATGAGAGAAAACTCATTCATATTCCTTTTGCAGCTGATGATAAACATTTGCTCAGAGTACAGTCCTCCCCTGTAACATGATTCCCTCTTCAAGCAGAGCTGTGTTTGTTTGCACTTTGTTATTGCAGGTTGATGGGTTTGGTGATCAGAAATGAGATGAGATGACATGATGTCATCCCTAATGAGGATGACATGACACTTTTCTTTTCCAACACACAATAGGTAGAATCTAGATTTCTATGCTTCAAATACTATTACTCAGTTTGTATGAAATGCAAATACACAGAGTGATGTTAAATGTACGTGGTCAGGCTGTCAACCTCCAGCATACAGGAAGTGTAAAAGTACAGTGTCTGTTGACTTTACAGTTAAACAAGACTACAGACGAGTAAGGTGACTTTAGAGGCGCACCCCAGCAATTCAGCTTCCACCAAGTAGGTAAAAAAATGATGGTCAAAATCAAAGCAGCAGAGACATCCTGACGTTTACTCTCTCTAGTTTAGGCCAAGCTTAAAAAACAGTGGATCTACACTTCCAAAAATGCCAACCAACGTCATCTTTCATTAGACTTGCCCTGACTGATAAATGCCCACTTCTTTGCCAAATTTTTATTTTCAGGATAAAACCCTTTGAGATGTACCATCTCATTTTTGAGGGGGTCCTGACAAAAGACATACAATATACTTAAGAAACAACACAATATGCAACAAGTAACAGATATGATTCCTCATGATAAGTACAAAAACAAAACACACTCACGCACAAACGCGTGAATAGTGACAGGTACCAGGAGCAGTCTGATGTGAGGTGAATGATAAGAGCATTTAAATGAAACTAAATACTTCAGGGATTTCAGAGAGGTTGGGAGGTTGTTCCAGTCTCTAAGAGCCTTATTATTAAATGTTTTTGTTATGTGACGTTTTTGGAACAAGAAAGAGGACATGGCTATTGCTTCTAAGAGAATAATTAAAATTTTGCAGGACAGGATAGTTACCAGTGCAGCTGCTCAAACTCTTCATCTCCAATTTTGTGAATTTTGAAATGCTAATACAGATATGTGTTGTCTGAGTCCAAGCTAAGATGGCCCTAATATGTTCTCAGACTCAACAGAAGAAGCTCAGAAACCAAATATTTTACAGGCTGTGGGAATGACTAAACTGAGCTTCATATATAAATGTTAAGCTACAATGTGGGGAACAGTGTTTTTTAGAATACACTGACTTCGGTTTAAGGCAACCATTTGTTATCCATAGGTATTTAATCATTTCTATATCATCAACATTTCTATATAACCTTTTCCATTAGCAGCCTGGCGTACTGTCTGTACCATGCCACAGTCCATCATTGACCGGGCAGAGTTCAGAACCGTGGACAGAGCTCACTCAGAGATGATAGTCTGTATTCACATGGAGGTCGGCACCTCTCAGCAACTCTGACCTGATCTACCACCAGCTGCTCTCCAACGATAAATCAAAGAAATCTGCTGGTCTGGAGGAAGCACAGGCTTTCCTCAGAGACTTTTTTCACTTTCGACAGCCATACCTGCCCTCTGCTCCGCTGCAGCCAGCACAGGCTGCTGCTGCAGCTGCTTCTCGCTGCACGTTCTGCACAGCAACTCTTACAAGTGTAATTTTCGTATATCAAACTGTAAATATGTTATACATATATATATATATATATATATATATA
>JAPMOB010219713.1:0-20858 GCA_029875015.1 Lepomis gibbosus | reverse complement strand
CACACACACACACACACACACACACACACACAATTGCAGCACCATATGATTCAATGGTTTACTAAGAGGGTGTCTAATCAGTATAATGATTGGATATCTTGTGTGTAATCAGAGTAAGAGTGAGCTTGTGATGTGACCCCCTCACCTGGGCGCTTCTGAATGAGAGAACCATAATGCAAGTGCATCATCAGTAGCACCAGCTGAAGTGTGTCCTGTGCAGGAAGAAATGCTGCACAGAATTACGCAGATGCCCTGAGGCAGTATCCGCAAATAAAATCCCCACTATCAGCTCACTGATTGACTGTGTGCTGCTTGTGCCCTTCAAAAGGAAAGACAAAATGGTAGATGATGGTAGATGTTGTGACCTATAATATTCAGCAATTCTGCTTTTTCAATCTTAAAAGGAAAAATCCTTTCAGCAGTGTATCTTGCCTTTCTTTAAACATTTCTGATTAATGCAAATAATGAGAATGTAGACAACGTGGTATCAAGGTAAGAGTATGGTAGCATAAAGAACATTCTACTACCTGAAACAACAACAGTTCTTTAGAATCAAAAGGGCATATGCTTTTTTTCCTAGATTCACCATTTTACATAGATGTTTACCAATCACACAGAAGAAGCAAAGACAAGCTGTAGCCCTAGAAAAAAAGAAATCTCAGTAGACCATAAAATATTATTAATCTCTTAATTTAAATGGTCAAACACGAGACTTTCCAGACTTTGCCAGAAATAGCTCCTGGAATACAATGGTTACTAAAAAAATGACCTAAGGGCCCCTTAGGGTAAATTTTACTTTTTTTTAACCATTTACTCCAACATTTTCATCTTATCTCTATTCTGGAAACTTTCATTGACAATCAGAAATGCAGAAATCCTGCAATGCTCTGAGATAAGACTGCACAGTGAAGGTGTTTCTATAATGTGGCCCCTGACCCACATTAGTGCAGGGTTGGATCCTGAGAGGGGGAGGATAGCAGCTAATGGTGTCTGACTCAGCATAAATCAGTGAACAGCCATTTCACAGGGGTGCTGAGGTCGCCTGCACAATGCCATCATCCCAAGCATATGTACACAAGTGGCCCATGTGTGAATCTCTAACCTACATAACACTCCAGACTATTAAATTATGATTTACTCCTCCACTATGACGACATATGAAAACATATTTGCCTTAGCTCATTTCTCATACACATACTGTTTTCAATTACCATAAAAAACTAATTTCCATATGAAACGCTATAAACACGCAGGGCTCTTCGCATCCCATGATTACGCAATTTTATTTTTCAACATAGCCCGGGGCTAACTAGTAAGGGGATTAGTAGGTATGGCACCTGTCTTTACCGGAGTGGTAAAACAGAACCCTGCATGCACTGTTAATTGCCTAACATATCTTCCTCAGTTCTTTGAGATTTCTTTCAAGATGCCAAAAAAGGGCTTACATTACTTCATCTTTAACCTTACTGTTATACATATTCATGCTAATTGCAGGTATTTTTGCTAAATCTTTTTTCTGATTAATGCAGCTTTGTGTTACTTTGACCTCTGCACACTTGGTATCCATGTGAGTGAACACTACAAGAGGATTTATCAGACAGAAATCGAGAGCTGAGAGTGGAACTACAGTATACAGGAGATTGCAATCGCTCCCCAGGCAGGCGGCTGATATCCTCCCCGGGTAATCGCTAAATTTCTGTCTCTGTATCTTTCTTTCACACAACCTATGACTCTTTCATTTTGCTCACACTTTTTTAACTTCCTGTGCGTGTACATTCCTTAATTGATATGTACTATTTTGTGAATATTTTTTGCGTCACACACATGTGCTTTGCTTATTGTTACTTTACTTGGACATTTGAGCTTCACTGTGTAGAATGATGTATGTGAACAATTTGACATGCAAGGTGGTAATAACATGCAAGGTGGTAATAATAGCATGTGACAAACAAGTGAATGTGCAATTTAAAATTTATGTCAGTAACAAGGTGGCCATGGTTACGGTTCATTTACCTGTCATTTCCTGTGTGCAGTAAGTACAGCTAAGAAAACAATATGATAAATGCCAAACTTGTTTAAAAGTAAATAAATAATTACTTTTTATGTTAAAAAAACAAAGGTAATGAGTGATAGGATCTAGATTTTGTTATTACAAAACACTAAACTCGAAACAGACAAATACATTCATATTTAGTGTGATTTGAATATTTTTTTACTTTATAATGTTGTGACAATGCAGTCTACAAATAATGATCTTACGCTGAAATTAGCATACATGAGAAATATAACTTGTTTAATATACAGTTTTAGGTGATTTCAAAAGGAAAGCCTGGTATTTACTTATATAAAACATAGAAATCAGCCCTTAACATACAGATAGTCTTTCCAGTAAGCTCCTCTGATTTACAGTAGCCAGAAACTCCACAGAAATATGGCAGTTGATTTTGTTTTAATTGGTGCAAATTGAATCAAGCAATCATGGGTCAGTTTGCTCATCAGTGTCTTTCCCCCTGATGGGCAGACTGGACACCCACTATCCATGTTTGATTTCAAATTATTTACCAACTAATTAGCCCAACTGCTCCAATATGGAGTGAATGTAATTAGCGAAATGATAAATTAAATCACTCAATGGTAGTGCTCACTGTAGGTCAGCTGGTTAGAACACAGCATGATCTTGACAAGCACATTGAGTGAGCGTCCTTTAAAAAACCACAGTTAAACTGTATATGACTCATTTGTATTCTTTAAATACATTCATGTGTTTTGAATTTATTTGAACGCAGGGTGTTGGGGCATGAAACATGTTCATCCGTTTAAAGATTATATAAGCCGTCAGTTCAAGTGAAAACATGAAAATCAGAGTTGGCATAATGCATGTTTTCTGCACTAGCAGTGACACTGTCACCGGTCGACTTTGTAACCACTACATTCTGTTTACAATTCGTCTCTTAAGCCATAATCCTGGCAAACTATTGGTTGTTAACATTTTGCTTTGGCTTTCATCTGAGGGGTAAGTTTACACACCCTGAACGCTCACAAGGCACTTCTTATTTTGCTCAAGTAGTTTGAGGATTTAGATAACAACTTGGCCTCTGTGCAATCAACCAATAAAAAGTCACTTGTGAAATTGGCCTGGCTCTATCTCCTTTGGAAAGGTTTTCAGACTGTGTTTGATGTGGCCCCCAGGCACTGATCATTGCACATAATGTGATTCCTCTTCACATAGAAAAGCCTCCCTGCGTTTATGGTGGATAGCGGGAGACAGTTGCTTTCTTTACCCGGCAATTATCAACACCTCTTAAAAAGCATAATCAAAGCGTCAAATTTTGATATTTTGGCTTGGAATACTGCTCTGGAGGAAGAGCCACTTCGAAAGGCAGCAAAAGCAGGAACATTAACTCTCAGAGCTCAAGCAAAGTCACAGAGGAACGGGGCTGTGTGAGGAATAAAGCAATAATGAAAGCAACATTATGTGTAATCATGCAGAGAGAGAATGTGCTACATACTGGGTGCAGCAGTTATACAGCAAGCTCTTTTAGCATCGGACATGGCTGCCTTTACGTCAATGGGTCCAACATATTGTAATATAATTGGTTATAATGAGAAATGAATGAGAAAGTCAACTCTTTCAGAAAGTGCCAACATGGAAGGTTAGATAAAACAACATTCCTCATTCTTTAAATCTATTTAAATCACAAATAAAACCAATTAACCACTTTGACTTATGTGCAGACTTCTGCATGGTTAGTGTAAGCACTATATAGAATCACTATTATTCCCACTAGGCAATTAAAGTTTCTGTGGCCAAGAGATGGTTAATTCTTGCTTTCTGAAAATAGCAGAGGATGTGCAAAAGCACCATGTTTGATGTCTTAATTTCTCAGATAACTACCAAATAATAGTTCGTCCTCATAAGGGTTATTGTAAGGGAAAGTTATTAAATCATCATTTTATTTTAATGAGACTTATATCTTATAATGATGCTACCCTGAAGGAAATATGTTATTAACTTGCAGGTTAGTTCATAGTCAGATTGTGCAATTAACCCACCTTTTCAAGAGCAACGGCGAGTAATCAAATGAGATCATAATGAGAGGGAAGAGACTGTGATACTCTTTGCCTTATCCATTATTGAAAGGGTCTTTGCAAAGGGCTGTGAGGCTTTTTAGGTGAGCCTGCCAAGATGCAAAATTACACTGTACTTCTTTAATAAACCACTGTCAGTCTGACTACTCATGCAACACAGTGCCTCCTCGGGATGTGACCTGGATAAGATTTAACAACTCAGGCTCCATCAATTTTTCCAAACACAAATAATTAACAGGTGAAGACAGCAGTTATGGTAGAAGCAGTACAATTAGAAACAAGAACGGAAGCAACCTTGATTATTCTTCATACACAGATGGCAGAATGGCAAATATAAAAACACTGGGTGGTAACTGTTTCCGTTTTGACAACCGTTTTCATAAACTGGATTCCATGTGGCACACTGTATAATTCATTAAGACACACACTGCAAGACCAACATGATAATAGTTACAGGATCGAGGGTTTTGGGACCTGGAGTCCTTAACAGTGAGGATCAACAGCTTCGGGGCAATAATAGGCTTGCATGCACAAATTGCCCTTCTGCTTGGCTTGCAGAGCGAAGTCAAAGCTCAATTAATCCGTGTTAATTAGAGATAAACTCAGTAGATTGAGTCAGTTGCTCTTCTCTGTGTCTGATAACCCTTGGTTTGGGAAAGAGTCAAAACGGCCGCATCAAACAGTCGGATCTCGATTCATCACACAAGAAAAGCCTCTAAGAGAAGAGTTAATCCTATATTTAATAGTCATTAAATTTCTGAACTTTGGAGACAAGAAGGAAGCTTGTAAAAAAAGGTAACAAAATGTGGTAATTAAATGTGTGAGGATGAAAATACAACAGTGGCAATATGAGAGGACTTAATAAGGTCTGAGGAACAGAGCATTGTCATTTCATTACATTTATGAAGTGACATGCGAAAAAGAAAATCAACCAATTTGTCAGTTCATTAGAGAGCAGTGTGTTATGCATTGAGAGTTTTATTGTAGTGTATTTTTCTGAGTTAAAATGACACCCACTCCACTGACTCATACAATAGAAACATTAATGCACCTTTATACGGATAGTGAGGTGTTATTATTGTGCTTTTTAGTGCCATTTAAGCAGGTCAGAATGATCTCCAAAGAGAAGTCTGCGTTCTTTCACTATGACTGAACATGCTGGACAGAATTTCACATTAACAAGGGCAAAACGTCTAAATTGGTGTGAATGAGATTCTTATCGGATAAACAAATCTCGAGCCAGATATGGAGAGACTGCCAGGACCTTTTGTGTACTGACTTTTAAGTGATCCCATGTTATTTATTTTACATTATGTTTTCAAAACTGCCTCAATGAGCCAGGCTGCAGATATATCGTTCTTGGCATATATTTAGGCCAAAAAGCAGAACAGAGATGCTATACTTTTGTTTGCGGGAGAAACTGTATCTTCCTTACATTTTTTGTCCATTAGAGAGCAACAAGTTTATAACGACACAGGAAAATAAAAAATACATTTTGCAAATGCTAATATTGTTTCCCTCAGGCATGTCTTGGTTTATGTCAAAAAAATGTAAAATATCATATGTGATCTGTGCAACTAGCTAACCTAGCTCGTCATAAAGACCTACACAGACCCGTTTTATCACTATACTTCGCCCACATAAACATTTAACTTGGAAATACATCACATTACAAAATGTAGTGCTTTTAACTGCAGTTTCACTCTGACTGTAACACACACATTGAAGGCATCCATCTAGAAAAATGTTTGCTTAGTGTATACATTTATGTGAAAAAATTAATCAGATGTTTTAACCCTTGACTGTCGATATGAGTATGGGCCTCAAAAATCCAATTTAAATCAATTAGTCGGACTTTATAAAAAACAAGTTATTTCTACTGTCAGCTGCTAATGTAAAATTATCTTCAATGTTATAATTTACAATAATTGACATAAATATATAGAAACATCTATCAACATCCTGGATTAAGCCCTCGCTGTGCAGACTGTCTTCCAAGCTGACAAAGTGCAAGACTGCGTGAAGATGAAGACCATGCTATCATCACCATCACTTATTTCCTGGGTGTGAATGTGTATGTATATTTGTATAGTAATAACTGTATATGCCTATATTATTATATATTATTTGTTGTACAACCTTGTATTGTTTAATGATAATAAAATAATAAATAAATTACCTTGATACTTTGAAACCATACACATACAAATACCTTGGATCCACCTCTATTATTTGTAACATGACATACAGCAGATAAACATCTCTGATGTTTTAAATATCCAGAACATATTAATTTTCCACTTCAGAAAGGATAACAAAATCCCACACTCTAATAACCATCGATTGCGGCGACTACTGTTGATGACAACAGATCTTTCACCATCTGAACCGTGACCACCACTTAGACTGATAATGTATACTACATATGTCCTATGTAACATATATTGTATTACAAAACATGTAGCTCACTAGGCTACTCTATCTGCATAGAGTGAAAAATCAATAACTGCATTGGAGCCAGAATCCCTGTCATACGAGCATTTATATGGATGAGTGCAAGTATATTATTGATTAATTTATACAATAATAATCTGCCAATGATTGGGACAATGAGATATATGATGTTACAATGTTTAAACTACCACAAAGCATGATTCAGGTTTGACATTTTTCATTTCACATTTCAGGCAAAGCTACAGTGATAAGTCAGCGATGCCTAGAGGGATTTTCTTTTTTCCACCTGCTGCCTCCACTGAGAGATTAGCACTCCTGAAGCTGTGAGAGATGCTGTGTTTTGCTCATGGGTACAATCAGCAGTGTATGTACACGAATGCCAACAAAGAGACTTGAACCTGGGTGCTGCAGGTGTTAAAGAACTGCTCCCTAAATCACGGCAGACTGCTGCCAGGAACTGGTAAAGAAAGGATAAGAGTCAGAGAGAAAATGAGGACAGAAGTTCTTTTACCCTTCTTTCCTTAATCTTCTTTTTCCTCTAATGACTTCCTCATAAACTTGCATAACCAGCAAGACTGCCTCAAATGTTTGTCACTGATCTCTTATAGTTTCACTGACCTAGACTGTATTTTTATACAGCCTCACATCTAAAGAGCATTTTTAAAAGGGTAAGCAGAACTGCAAGTGAATTTCTTCCTTCTCCGGCTTTGAAACGAAAAGCCTCGTGAGATAAATTGTGTGCACTGATTAAAATGCATCTGCAGCCGCTATTAACACATTGTGTGGGCTCCTGAGAGCCCTTGTGGATTCGCACCCCCATACCCACCCCTCTGTGTCTGGACAGCCTACATCAGGTCTGAGTCAGGGGGTGTTTCATCTGTACTATGACTCAACTACAGGGACAGTTAAAGGTGGTTGGCAAACCCCTTTACCCTTACACCCACACACTTTGGTCTGGCCTATATTTGCATCTAAATGTTTTCATAAAAACTAAGTATACCATGCAGCATAAAGCCTGAGACAAAAGAAAAGAGTGCTTGCATGGTAAAAAAACCCCAAAGGAACCATACCAACAATCAGCCATAATAAAGGAAGACATGTACTGCTGACTCCATAAATGCCTGTAGCAAAAATTCTGAAAACAACAAACAGTATTGCTGCAGCATAATGAAAGCATCATGTTTCCTATTACCAAAAGTACATCAGCTTAGACCAAGTACTGTGTTGAGAGGATACTTTTCAGTATTACAATGAGATACTGCAAACATCTCATAGTCATACAGATAAACAATGACTCCACATTCATTTACAGCATGATAATGTAACATTTTGCAGAAGCTTAAAGAATTTATCAACCATTGTTGTCATTTGTACTTTAAGCATCATCCAGCACACACACTCTCTTCAGCACACCCATGACCGACCCCTGGGCAATGACTTTTTAATGCCCCTAATAACAGACAAACATGCAGAAATACAATTTTAAAATATTTTTTATCCTGTAAGTTATAGAAATTATTCATGATGTTAGCTGAAAGGAACACATGCAGCTCTAACATACCCCTGTACCTCCGTGATGTCCCAACAGTATTTCAGTAGACTTGGCAGGAAATTCTGTACAAATATCTGCAAGACATCTCTCCATCTCGTCGTCTGAATCAAAATGGATTCACTACTTGTTCTAAATCTCATTCTCTTGATGCTTGTTCCTTTGTGTCTCCCGCTTTGTCTTTGCCTTTCTCCCTCCTCTTTGGTTTTCTCACCCAATCAAGAGATCTGGCCTCTGACCTTGCAGCTCAATGCCATTAAAGTCCTTTCAATTCTGCAGCTTGTAGTGCCTCAAATAGGTAGTCCTTAATATCTGCCCTTGATATCTGCTTCTATATTTTCCTCTCTAATATAATCTGAGTCATCTTCTGATGATTGATAAAGTGTTGGTGAGAAAAAAATATTGAGACTTACAAAGATACATATATAATTATTTGGTTTTACACTGGTTCAACAGACAGCGGAAAGGTAATAAGAGTATTGACTGACTCTAGTAGATATATGGTAGTGAAATTCCAGATGGGTAGTTTTACAGTTTCAAATTTTAATTATCATTGAAGCAGTGTTTGATTACCGCGCTTTGAATAACTCACGATAAATTCAGCATACAATGTGGGTTTGTTTTGGGTCAATGAAAACATGGCGAAAGCCAGTGACAGCGCTCCAGAGATTTTTCAGCCTGTCTTAAGTCTGAAGTGAGGCTGTGTTTTTTTTATTTTTTATAAGAGTGCTTATCGCTGTATAGTGAATGTATAGTGATAAGTTTACTTTTAGCACAATGCATGATTGAGTCAGTTGGTCTTCTCTGTGTCTGATAACCCATGGTTTGGGAATGAGTCAAAACGGCCACATTAAACTTCTCAGTATTTCCTACTCTTGAAGAAACAGTATATGTTGTTATGTGGCTGTATCTACCGTGTGTCTTCAGGCTCTATTCACCACTGCACACGATAACACGTTATGTAGTGTAGTCACGCAACCAACACATTTTGTTCATTTAAAATCAAACAGTGTTCCAACAGGTGAGACGCTACATACTCTCCTATACAAGACTCCTCATTTTTTATGGGCTCATTGCAATTACTACAACTTTCTTCCTAAGACTCATTTGTGAATTGTGCATGGGGTCACTGCACCTATTTTATTATAGGTAAGGTTAAAAAATGGAAGATAATAGAAACTAATGCAGATAGACAAGTCAAGTCCACTCGATTTCCCTGTTCTGATCTGATGTTACTGGTTTAGTATATAACTTAGTGTCAGGTGAAATAACAAAGCAATTGCAAATATGTTATAATAGATGAAGTATTACAGTGTTAATGGCATAAATGCTAATGTTATTGCTGCAGGTTGCACTTCATTACATATTATGTACATTTAAATGTAAATGAAACATTGCTGCTGATGATCACTACCAAGGGGAATTCACACAGCAGGGCTAATCTGACTACAGTTACAGCTAAAGACAGCTAAAGGGATAATAAAAGAGTACAATTCTAAGCAGGCGTTTGAGTGATTTGACTGTCTTTATAGCTTATCCGCCATCCAACATGGTTCTCCCATGGGATTATAGTCCATGTAAGGATCACAAAGCCTTACTGGATATTGATCAGGTCACGTGATTCAGATGTTGTAGAACAACGGCAACAAAATCAAATAAAAGGTACAGCTGGTGGCAAAAGATATGTCCAAAATGACCGTCCTGCTTATTCTAGTCTGGAATGTCTCAGTCAATATTGCATTTATGGTGCTTCATGCTGTTCACTTTCACTTCAAACACTGTGGAATAGGATTCCTAAAGCTCGCGCCAAGTTTAGATTATCAGTGAAATTCTTTGTCATTATATACAGATGGCATCTCACATTTATCATGATTTTCTGATAGATTAAAAGACATGACAAATAGTGGTTTGGTATTGCTAACATTTTATCAGTCCATCAAGAAAATAATCAACGGATTAACTGATAATGAAATGAGTATTTAATAATTGGCATCTGAAACTAAGAATGATATCCTTCTTAAGGAACATGTACATGCATCTCTACAAGCTGTATTTACAAAGTGACATACTTTCTGCAGTATGTTTGTCACATATTAAGTCATTTGAATGCTCTCCACACTACAGTAATCAGTGACAGTTTATTTTGCCCAGCAGAGGCAAGTTTAATGTATTACCAAAAACAAAACAAGCCAAAGTTGAGCAACAAAACATATCCGTCATCTATATTTAGCTGTGTGATTAATTATCCTACCATGATACTTTCACATCTTATACTTTGAATAATTCATAAGTCCTGGGTGGTCTCTGTGTATCATACACCTCTCATTTGGAACAACGTGAGGACCCAAGTGGTGGGAGTAAAATGAAAAGAAAACAAGAAAAATACGGATCTTTGGATTTGAATACTGATCTGTCAGAGCTGCTTGTCAAAAGCAATAGCCACAGGCTGCACTCAGTCAAACGTGCGTGAGAAGGATTGTGTGTGCTTTGCCGTTGGGTGCTCAGGTAATGTCACTGCTTAAACAATGTTGGCTTGTGAAAACAGTACAAAACAATGTAGCTAGAATTTAATCAAAATAAACATGTTCAAGTTTAATTACATTGCATTCTCTGTTGCAGATTGCCTCCAGTACAAACACTGGAATAAGATTACCAGACACAGTTCAAGCAACTTTGGAAATATTCAAATTAGAGAAGTTTGTGAAAGTGCAATACTGTAAAAAAAAACAAAAACAAAAAAACTCAGCTCTGCTAAATTACTTTTATTTCAAAGTATCTAAGTTTGATACAAATGGTCTTCCTCTGGTGGCTGTCACCTTTATTGTAAAGTGAAACACATTTCCTGCTCCGCTGGCTCCCTTGGGTGTTGAGTGAATGAGTCAGGAGACACCTTCAGTACTAATCACTGAACTCACACTCAGCGCCTCTAGGAGCTCACAGAGTTTTTGTGTTTGTAGCAGCGGCCAAAATGACTGAATTCTCTTAAATAAAGAAGATTCTCTGTAATTTTTTTGTGCAATAAAAAACCTTTAATAACTGTAAGTCAGCTGTAAAAAACTGTGATTGTACTAAGATGTCACTGGTCATAACACAAAAACTCTTAAATAACAAAGATGCAAATAGGATCATTTCTTCACTCAAAGTGCCTTCAGAACTTGAAAACTCACTAACATTTTCTCACAGTTAATGTTATAGCTAGTACCACATGTACTGGGATTCAACAATTACAGATTTTGTTGGTACGATTATTGTCAGAAAAATAATCACTGTTTTATGATTATTATGCATTAATTAATTTCACAACACTAGACTTTTTGATTTTTAAAATGTAATCACATTAACAATTATATTTCTAAAATATGTAAAATACTCTCATCCATACATATGCTTTAGTGAAAGTGAGGCAGTGCAGTATTAACTGAAATGCAGTTAATTGGTAACCTATTGTCCTCAAAGTCTATAAGCTCCTGATGTATGTTAGCGTTTTACACCTGGCAACATTTTCTCAGCACAGACAGGAGGAGGCAACATGAAGTAACGTTAAATGTTCAGTGACTGAGGGTGTTACGAGGACTACGTTTTCTTCCATATAGGCCCTTTCAGAAAAGAAGCGATTTGCACTGCATGGAAACTGCTCAGCACAAAAAGTTCAACTACTTTGTGCATGCGAGCTCGCTGTGTAGTGCACGTTGCTTGATGCAGCAACAAACCATCCTGGCGCGGCGCAAGCCATTGAAAATAACGGGCCTCATAGCGCATCGGGGCTGTCCTTGCGGTGGGTCTCAAAGGTTACACCTGCTTTGTTCGTTCATGTTGCACTGAAAGCTGGACTCTCACCGCTATGGCATCGACTGTAAGTGACACATTTATATTTGATTCCCTACCAACTTGCTACGTTATTTAATATAACGTATTAGGTCTACCTTGGACTTGCAAAGTTGGGTGGTGATTCGCTCCTTGAGCAACAACCTTTTAACAGCATGTTTTTGAAAAGGTGATTCGTCATCTTCACTAACCCCCTGGTCAGACTTGGTGCACCCGAAATGCTCCCACACTACCGACTTCAGCCGTTTCTTTGGTGGAAATAAAGCTTCACAGTTTAGTCCCTCTGCAATAGTTAGCCAGTGTACAGTGGCCTCTGATAAGCACGACACTTAAGCTGGTGCACCGCTCCTGTGACTTTGTTTTTGTTTTGTGCAAGTTGCCACAGTTTCGTTCCGTGCAACAGAAACACTCGTGGAGCCTTTTCGATTAATTATCTGTGACGTTTTAAAGCGAGGTTAATATGAAATGAAATCTGGTAATCGCTGCATCCCTAACCACATGTGATTATGTATGTAGTATATCAAATAAACAGTCCACAATGGCCTCCTTTTTTCTTTAACTTCCTCTTTTTCTCCACTTCATTGTGTTTACTTGTAGTTGCTTTCGTGGTGAAGGAGGGACATTGAGAAAGCATTTGAATTCACCCAGGGAATCTGTAGCTCAATACACAGCAGCAGTTTAGCTAACAATAGCCCTGGGTGATGGTGTTGGTGTTTAAGCAGTAGGAATGGGGTGGTGTGTCTACTTCTACCTCATATTGTCAATATGTCAATTAGATGAAATCACCCAACAGTTAAATATCAATCAATGGTTTACCAAATGATATATATTTGATTTGCTGCTTTGCTTAAAATCCAGACAAAACATGAATACAGTAAGAAAAAACTGTTATCATATATACAATTACATGCAAAATACCTGCATTTTCTGTTACAAACTGCAAAGGGGTAGAGATAATTTGCAGACAAATTTTGCTAAGGAAAGAGATTTGGAGACACACACCTCAACAACTCTGTATTTTTACAGAATATACTTTGTGGATTTTTTTTTGACTTCTCACATCCACTTTCTCACATTAAAAGTTTGTTGCCACCTGGAGACCTTGGAAGGGTTTCATCAAGGGTCTGTTTGCTGGAGATAAGCCCCAATTGAAACTCTCCTGCAGACAGAACCTTTTGCAAAGAAATCATTAACATGGCCATTTCTCATAGCACTTCACCAATTTCTCCCATCGTTTTCAGCATCCTGAATACTGACAGTGTCTACTTAACTTAATGACTTTCTTGACTGCTTCCAGGTAAGTGATTGGAAAGAGTATAATCTTTTAAGAGGGCTGAAAGGTAATGCTTAGAGGGGGGAATGGCTAATAATGTTTTATTATGAAAACAGATTAAATTAATCTTTGGATTAATCAGTTGCTCTATGGACTACGTTGCAAAAATCTTATTATACTCTTCTCACAACACTGCAGTCTTGCTGAGACACTCTCTGTTTGCAAACTGCTGTCTGCATTGCATTCCTTAAACCACTAATTTTAATTCATTTTCAGATATGTATACCATTCACTGTTTGTGAGCAAATGTTTTTAAATCACTTAAATAAAAACTAAGATGTGTTAGAAACTGAAAGACGCAATATTTGAGGTAAACTGCTACTGAGGAAGGATATGGACCCTAAGTTCTTAGCTTATCTGCCAACGCAGCTGTTTTATAAAGGCAGCCACACCTTCAAGCTTCTGTCTGGCCAACCCTTACTAAATCTCACAGTCCATCTGCTGCTGTCTGCATACAATATCAGTCAAAAGCTTGGTCCTCTTTGCTTTTAACCCTGACTGTGGAACAGCCAATTCACCTACATTAGCAGAACATTAGTTAGTTAGTTACTTACTTACTTAAGTTAAAAGGTCACTAATGCAATCATGGACCACATTTAATGTTGTCATTTAGTGTTCTCATTTTCAGGTTCATACTTTTATTTAGGGGTTGTACCAGAATAGGTTTACATGGTTTAATTATTTTCACCCTCTGTGTTAAACGCTCCATTTTAGCTAGTGAAGAATCTCACTTGAATTTGATTTTTGTTTGTATTTGTGCATGCGCAGTACCTAGTTAGGGTCCTGACAAGCCGTACATGTTCCTGAACTAGATTTGCAACCTAGACTGGAGCAAGAGTTGGTAACTACATCAGGATAACAACTTGTCAATTGACTGCCTTGGACGTCTTGTAACTGTGTGTGCTGCAGCTCGGTGGGTTTTTTTGTCACTATGCAACCATTATGACACGTGTTACAAAGTGACACAGATAGTTTATGGAAGTAAAAGCTAGACTATAATCGAGCTGTTTTCAGATAACTCCCTTTTGGGTAGACAAAAAAAACAAAACAGGTCATATTATGCTTTTTGACAAAAAGCCAAAAAGCATAATATGACCTGTTTAATGTGACTAACTTTGCATTAAAAACATCATTGGCCAAGTGTTAAAAGAAAAACAGAATCGGGACAATGGAAAAGTTGGTCAATAGCTGGGCTACCAAAGTTTGTACAATTTGAAGTTGACATACAGTTGGTAATTTTTGCCTTAAATTCAACAGTTATCATATTGGAAGGTGGAGCCATCTATATCGCAGTTTCTGCCCCCTACTTCACTAATACACACACATCATATGCTTCTAGGAATGCAAAAGTTGTCCTGAATGTCATTTGGTTTCATTACTGACCTCTTTCCAACTGTTTTCATTAGGTTTCAGGGTGAGGAGCCACAAAAACTACTGCCAAAAACAGCACTACCAATGCGCTACTTGTTCCAAGGTGCCCCTTAGGGTGACTTCTAAGGACGCTGTGTCATTATAGTAGAAAAGTTCAGGGGAAAAGGTTATTGCTTCCAATCTGGTGGGGTTGAAAAAAAGGAAACATGATGATTCTAAGCTAGAGGGCACTACTGTGGCCTAATTATAGTCCAGATGGTCTGAATAGGTACTTCCAACAATTAATTACTGAATGGCCATGTGCTACACATGGCCAGTATCCCTCCACAGGGTGAGCAAAGATCCTCAGTTTTTTCGTTCATGAAATTATGATATTTTTAAAGAGAATATTCTTCATATAAATCAGGTACACCTTGATGTTTACATCTTAATGCACAGCAAGAAAAGCCCTGTATTTTATGACCTTGCTTTTAGCAATCTACCTTTTATCTCAACCCAACCCTAACCCCTTATCTTCCCCTTTTCATGACCAAACTGTACTAAATTAAGTTTGCACCCAACAAATTACTTGTGTTCCAATGAATAGGAAAATTCATAGTAAGTTTTTAAGTACATGAATTTAAAACAAATTGGAATTCTGGCATCCTATTTGCAAAAACAAGGTTGTTCATTAGAGATCAGGAAACAGAGCGGTACTTTTCCTGACAGATGTCTGACTGGTGAAATGACAGGAAGTTTTATCTTTTACTTAAGATAGAGTTGGACAACTGCCTTTCCCAGCAATATGAATATGATATGTGGCTTTGCCTTGGCCACTGGCCACCATTTTTCCCATATGACAATTAACTTTGATATATATCATGTATGACAAAGCCCATGGGCCCCATTATAGGATCTGGGATATCCAAAGGGTCTTGTGAAGACACTTCAAACCTATCTTCCTTTGACAGATACAGTACACTTCATTCTGCTTTAATAAGAGGAAAGAGCTGCTTGTGTCTTCCCATACAGAAGTCTGTTTTCATGAGTTTGTAGCATGCTTCAAGTTGGACAATGTGCACTTTTTTTAGAAGGGTCTGGAGTGCAATACAGGGACATAAAGGGAGGGGGCATAATGGAAATGAATTGCAATTAAAGAGGAAAGTCAAAACAACACAACAAGGCACAATCATGGAGCATGTGTGATCATAGAGTAGGACAACCATTGGCAGATGTAACAAAGGGACAACATAAAGAGTATTTACTGAGGATAACTCTGATGTGGTACATTTTATGCATGGGCCATGTTAGAGTTGTGGAGTTATGGTAATGACTTATCAAAAGTATAAAGAACTTTGTTATAGACCAATGGGTGTAGCCCCAATATCAAGTTAGCACTCTCTGTAAAGATGATCCTGCAAGTTGCATGTGGCATAAACAAAAGATTAACCTGGAAAAAAGACAAAAAAACAAATGTTTGTGAGCTGTGGCATCAGATGTGGAATGAAATACTTCGAAAGAGCTGTTATCACAGTTGATGGCAAATGTAAGTTGGGGCATGTATTTTACAAACTCAAAAACCATAAATTAACTGATGCCTAATGCATTAAAGCTTGCTCACACCCCATGGCCTTCATTTTTGTTTCCACACTGATGCTGTGATAATTCACTTTCACTGTGAGAGCTCCTTTTTTTGCTCAGTCACTCAAACAAAAGTCTTGACTTGACTCATCAAATTCTCAAGGCGCAGCCGAAAGCAATTACAGAGCCTCTGGGTGGAAGAGCTATAGCCAAGGCCTTTTTCTTACTCCTTCCCTAATAAAGGCTCGTCTTACAAACAAGATGAATCATGCTCCTCTTTTCCTTAAGCCTCAGCACTTTGGTGAAACCTCTCCGACAAGCATTGTATGCTCATTACACGTATACCTCAATGCTGAAAACAATAATGGCTCAGATTTCCACACCATTTTAGCCTAAAGTACAGCTCTGTCTGGATGTACCATCCTTTAGATGCCTCTGCAAAGTTCTTTGTCTCTTTCTGAGCTCTGATAATTTCGGTTTTGAAAGGCATGCCGCTCTTATCTGAATCTCTGGATAAGAGTAATTTATGTTTTTCCTTTTGTCACATTATGTGTGAGAATGAAATGGTAATAGGTGTGATTATGACACATGATAGTAACACAAGGACTGCAGGTTACATGGTATGTGTTCAAGTGAAAAATGAGGATTCATGTAGAAAAGACGCATTTATCACTTATCTACTAATGTGGAGCAGATGAGTAATAGGATAATAAGCTGGGTGGTATATACAAAAGTTCTGTTGTAAGATGGATGGATCTCAGTAAGGCAACTCAGAAATATGCAAGCTGTTCTGATTTTCCACAAAGGGCATCTGGCACCATGATGTTTCTGTAAAGTTTGGTGGCACTGATTTTATGGGATGACATGGATTTACTCCCATCTGTGTAAGAGTCAAAAATAATAATTTGTCTGAAGGCAGACAGTCTCAGTGAGACTATTTTAGGCAGCAAGGGGAGAAATCCAAAATCCCACTTTGAGTATTACAGATTATGAAAACTATATTATATTATATATTCTAGAAAACATAGAAACCAGGAATTATACAACCCCAAGCATCTAAATTAGGCTACAGTTTCAAGTAACTGACTGAATGTCAACATGTCTACACCTGTACAATTAAAAAATAAATAAATTAAGCTTAATAAATTAAAGAGGATTACATAGAAATGACACAGATGTGACTCCCTCTGCCTCCCTTTCCCCCTTTTCCAGTTGTAGATTATCAGTTCACAAATTAATGCATCCATGGTATTGTGCTGATATTAAAAATAATTCTGCAATATAAATATCAAATGAACATTCAGTGCTTATATAAATTAATCTTAATGATCCTGACAGATTCAAGAGACATACATTTAATATTCAATATTTAATATAGATCTGAAGTGAAGGTGTCTTACCATAGTCATAGAGAGAGTAGTCTAATGATACTGCTGTTCCCCAGAAAAAGCAAACAAAGCCAAAAAACAGTCCCTTAGAAAGCAGAACCCACATCTTCGTCCTGTGTGCTTGCCTCTATCTCAGACAAGAAATCTCTCCAGAGTATCACAACTGCAGGAAACAACAGCACAAACGAATGGCTGGACATTGTTCCTGCATTAAGGAAACATTTATTTTTATTCTTTGTTTTCTAGCATTTTCAAGGCAAAATCTGTTAAACTCTGTGATGTGAGCAGAACAAAGATTCACAAGGACTGTTGTCTGCTAATGCAATCGGGGGCTGCTAGCTAGTTACCTAGTCTGGTTAATTAACCCCCAGAGGTTTAAAGGGAGCAGAGGCTACAATCTTGATAGGCCTACTGGGCTCAATCAAGACCACATACTGAACATTGTATATGGCATAAAAGTGTTGTAGTAAACACATTCTCTTCCCTCTGCCAAACCCTGGGGAGCTCTTAATCAAACCACTGTACACACATGATGGTGCCTCTGTACAAAATGAAGAGAAGAATGGAGAGAAAAGACAGCAAAGTGTGTGAACTCACAAGCCCTTGGCCTTTTATCTGAACTCTTCTGTGACATTTTAGTGCTGCTGCTCTCTGTGGAGACTCTTTTGCCAAATGACTGGAAGAAATCATATTATATTAAAGGAAATTATGCATTGTTTTTAAATATGTGCTTGCCTTGTATGTTTTTTTGTCTTACAGAGTTAGGCATAATGCAATTAGTGTAATTTCATTGATCTTGTTACTCAACACTGAATGTGATCATTAGCAATCTGTTTTAATGTAACAGTTCTTCCATTCAATCTAATGTTACAGACATTATGAGAATAATCTGACAAAAAGCCAGAAAAAATGCATTTTTTTCTGGTTAATTGACAGTTACACAAATGGAAGATTAACTTTGTTATGTGTTGAGCGATTATTGTGCCATTTTAAAACCGCTGGGTAATTTAAACCTGGCTAAAAATGCTGCTTGTACTGCACCTGTTAGGAAAGCTTGATTATTCAGGAAAGACTGATAAAGTAATAAATAATGTGTTTATTAAAAGACATATTGATTTTGTCTGCAATCACCTGCAATTAGGTATGTATCTGCTTCAAAACGTAGGGAGAAGGGCAATAAAAACACCCAGAAAGATACATTCTATTTTTTAATAACTGGTGGTAAACTTAAAAAAGAACAGGCAGTTAGAGGAAGACAGTAAAGGTTCCAATCATATCACCAGGGCAGAACATTTATCATCCGTTGAGGCCTTCTTGTAAATCACCACAAGGTCTTGCCCCCATATTACCCAGGACATAGGCAGAAAATAAATAATTAAAAGCCCATTTTCTGATGTGAGGTTCCTGAATGATAAATGATGAGGCTTGGATGGCAAGCACGAGGAGTCAAGCTCTCGAGCCCTTCAGCATTTGGTGGAGGGAGGTGAAGGATAAGGCAGTGAGGTGAGTACATGGGTTCCAGTATTACAGAAGCTGACTGACTGACTGACTGAACAGAAGAGATATGATCTCCAAACAACAGGGAGTTAATAAAGTTCAATTTTATACCATGGTTACATTATGTTTCTTAGTGCCTTCTGGACTCAGAGAAGTGCCACTGCTTCTATATAGATTTTCTTCACAACTTCCTGTTCCTCTACATTTGTTGCATTTTGAAAGATAAGTCACAATGCATAGTCAACGTTAAAATTGAAATTTACATAGTCACTTTTATAATACAACAATCCTACACAGAAACATTTAAATTAAAATTAATAAAAATACATTTATAAAACAGATTTGTATTGAATTTGAAAAAGTACAGACTTTGAAAACAAATGTCCCTCCTGTGAAAATGAAAACTATGTATCTATTTATGCACTGCAGTATAATAATACATGTAATAGGTATATTAAACAAACAGGACATTATCTATGATACAAATTTGTTTTGTATCTGAAAGCTTCACCAAACTGTTTAACAGATCATCCCATGTTTAATATGTGATAGTTCTCACTGTGAATCGTATCAGATATTAGTCATCTCTTATTTTGAGGGCAAAGGCAGCTCTGTCTGTTTTTTATCTCTCAAGCTCTCTGCCCCAGAAATTACCTGCCTATCTCACATCTATAAAAAAGATAACAGCAGAACTATCCAAACTTCATGTTGTTGTTATATTCCTTGCGAATAAGGAGACCTGGTAAATCTGCCCTCTAGATTTTATGCAGCCGCCAAATAGTGACTAGTGATAGGGCAGCAGAGGTGTTTGCGGAATGTTTCTTTGCTTTAAAGCTTAGGTGTATTTTGGATTTTTATTTTAATCCAATATTCATCCTACTGTATGTTAATGTAAAATAACAATCACAGTGTGATTATGCGTGCATGTAGAGCAATGTCATGGCATCAATGTCAATAGGTAAAATTATAAAAATTATAAAAATTATTAAAATTAAGAAAATTATACACAAAAAACAAAACAAGGGGGCAATTGTAAATGATAATTATAAAACTATAAATAACAATCACAAGAAACACGTGAAGAATCAATGAGGAAGATTTGAATACAGGTAAATAGCAGGGAAAAAGTTAAAATTATTAGCATACTTTTCTCAGACCCTCCGAGAGGCATTTCCAGTGGTTTTTGTTCTGCATTTTGGCATAGTTAAAAGGCTACTCCTAGAACACCTGAAGGAATATCGGTTCTAGTCAATAAGCTACTTTTAGTACTTTTAAACTGATATGAGTCTTTGTGATAAAGAAAAATACTGTGGCTAGTCTAAATATCAAGTGAATAAGAAAAATGGTGAAGCAAAGTTTGGTCCACGTTCATAGTCTTAAAGGAGAACTCCGGGCAACACGATGCGTTTAGCAACTTAGCCTTTTTCCGGCAACAACGAACAGAGTTCCCACGGGACTTCAGCGCGAGACTACAGCTAGCCGTCTAAAACACCATTTAGGTGAATTTAAACAATAGCTAAGTTGCTAAACGCATTTTGCTGTCATGTAAGAGCCCTGTTCATGTTGGACAGACATTTTAATTGCATTTTGTGTCTGTTAAGAGGCACAAAGACACTCTTTATGTAAATGCCCCCATATCTGCCATTTTAGCTATGTGGGAGCTCTGGGCATTACCTGTAGCAGCTCCGTGTTGCAAGCACCAATCCGGCTCGGGTTTTTTTTCTATAGACAGTACTCACAAAGGTATAACGATCAAGATTAACTTAAAAATTGCCCGGAGTTCTCCTTTAAA
>JAPMOB010219711.1:7150-18814 GCA_029875015.1 Lepomis gibbosus | reverse complement strand
ACATTTACATTTTATTTTCATTCCACACATTCTTTTCATTTCATATTGCTTTTCTTTTAAAGTTTTTCCTTTAATTTCACTTAACTTTTCTTCACTCTTTTAGTGAGTTATTATACAAATTTGTTGCAGAATTTGCATTCTTTAAGGCTGTTTTGGAAGGAGTGTATTTGTGGCCGTGGTTTGATGATGTAGAACAGCGGCAGAAACACTGTAATTCTGGTAGCTGCATAGCTGTGGCAACAAAAAGTTTCATGGCTCAGAGTGTTTGTCTGACTCGGATCGTCACTGTTTAATCAGCCCACCTACGAGGCTCAGCTGTCAAACACCAAGCAAGGTCACTGATGGCCGAATAGTCTTTTTAGATTTACTGAGAGTTTATAAAACAAGCAATACGGTTACATCTGTCATGTGCGACGGGATGTCACAGGGTTTTCACGTTATTTTTGGGCCTACATGGAACCGTGCAGGCTGTGGTCGACTTCACTGTTTCAATTGTGGCTTACTCCCTTGGTCTAACGTCTACCTGCAGGTGGCAGTTATCGCAATGCTAGTGACAGAGGCCAGACTGGGAATGTTTTTTTTATTCCGCCTGGGCCCATGGTATTATTATTTTTTAATAACGCAGGTTAAACTACGGGAGATTTATCGAAAAATACTAATACGGGAGGATGTCTGGAAAGAAGGGTAAAATACGGGACTTTCCCGGCCAAAATGGGATACTTGACAGGTATGGTGCTGCCACAGGTGGCTAGCTGCAGAACCAGTCTTTATTTGGCCTGCCTTGGTTCAACCAATGACAATTTTTGGATTAGCTGGGAAGTCAAACACTGCCAAGATGGTGACGGTTGTCCAGATTGAACTCTAATAGCTCTTTAGAAACCTATGAGTTATGTCACTGACTAGTGTTTTATACAGTCTATTGTTTAAACTGCAGTGCAATTCAGCACACAGTACACACAATTCAAGATAAACGGCCATCAGTGAGTGCTGACATAAGTGTGAATGTTTCACAGTTCAGTTTGAAGCAGTCCCAGTTTGAAGAGTGTGCAAATGAAGCCTTGCCAACCTCGGCATTTCCATTTATTCTGTATGAACTTCTTGTCGCTTGAAGGCCTCCCTCCCGAAGACATTTGTCCCTGTGGATACTGCGTTGGTTCAAAAGTGTAGGCGTCCGAGATGACTTGGTCACAAAGTGGGAAAGCAAGGTCATTAGCCACCTTAGATGTCACGCCAGGCACAGTGGAAAGGTGCAAAGAAAAAAAGAGAGAGAAAAAAAACATGTTCTCAAAGGGCTGATTACAGCTGTGACCTTTTATCTGATGGCTCACTAATTGAATCATGTAGTAAATAGATGATGATGGTGGTGGCGATGACGATGATAATGAAGAAAATGGCTTTTTTTTAACCAGAGGAGTGTAGAGGTGGTAATAGTAGTAATTGCGGTTTAAATGGAGGGCGCTGTAGAAAAAGTCAAAGACACGAGGATGACATGAATAATACAAGAAGTAGCAAGATAAAACCAGAAGCCCTGAGCTTGCACTAAAATAGAACTAACCTCGCAATTATTACTGACAGAGAACGAAAATGATCATTATGGGGACCATATACAGGCCGTTAGTAATTTAGAATGAGCTACCGAGCTCAAAGGTAATAGCACTGGAGGGGAACAGAGCATGAATTTTTTAAAAGTTTTTCTACTGTAAAAAGAGAGAATATACCTCAAACAGCCATCAGACACATGAGGAGGAATAAAAAGCGAGCGGCATGAGCTACTGCTAGTTGGTGTCACATGGAGCAGAGAGTGAAATGATTGACATAATCAGAATCATAATAATTGCCACGGAAATAACACTGCCAATCAGGCAATCATGTTGGTGTGCCGGCTATGGTAATTGGAAAACATGGTGACTGACAGTATCAGTGTGAGCCGTCCCCACCAACACCTGCTAAATTGCAATTGGCACAACACAGACGTAGTATGAGCTGAGTCACACAAGGCAGACAGACTAACCTTTTCATAATCACACGGAAGGAAAGTACAGCTTGTCTCTTAGGACAGAAAACATGTGGGGCGGATTGGACAGTACAGAGCACAATGGCATGAGTCAGCACAGACACATGCTGATTTTCTTTCTTTCTTTCTAAATGAGCTATCTCTTCCCTGCAAATTAAAATTGTCCGACCGATACAGGTGCAGGTTCTGTAGGGGGCTCAGGCACACACTGTCAACTGTGAGCACCCACAGGGAAATCATATTGGGGTGACCATAGAATAGAGAAACAGGACACAAAAATGGGCTAAGAGTTTTAACTGTGAGCTAAATCTGTGTCCATTCCTATATTAAACTTTCTTTAGGTTTTGACCTGTCTGAGGTTTCATGCATGTCTTTTTGCGACACCTTGTGAATCCGAATCAGAAATTATAAATTTCTGATGTAAAATCATGAACTAATGAACTTGTGGACCGCTGCTGTCTGACCAAATTGGCTGAAACAAGCACACAATTATTTCCCAACTGAGGCCGTTGCAATCAGTACAACACATCAGTCCACTAACAATCGGACCTTTTAAAAAACTGTTAGTTCAAGGAGGAGTTCCTGAGAAGAACTGGACTTCCTGGTATTTTTTCCTGGTATCTATTGTGTTTTGTTTTTAATGACATACTGTAAAGAACTTTTGTTTTTTTTTAAACCATGAAAATGTGACCATAACTTCATTTACCTTCTCTTGCAGTGTGTCGACACTGAATTTTAGAGGTGGCGCTATTGCATATAAGGTCACTGCAATATATGAATAGATGCACACCAGTCCTGGGTGGCGCAAACTGAGCAAAAGACACACACACACAAAATGTTTGGGTTTAGTCTGAGGTCGTATGTCTCCACTTCATTAACATACAGAGACAAAAGGAAAAAGGAGAGAAACTGATGAAAAACAACAGGAAGGAACTGGACTTCCTGGTAATTGTAAAATTGTATAGAGTCTAAGGTTTCACACAGGGACACTCTACACACAACTAGCTGGCACAAACATATCTACATTTGGAACCACACAGCAAAAACAGTCACATTCACTTAAATAAAACACAAGGTGAAAATTGACTATGTATTCAGTCTGAATCCACCTTTAGATGCCTTCAGTTGTTGGCTTTCCTGGTATAAGAAAGTGCTCTATTAAAACACTGTGCTATTTTTGCACTTTTTGATTGTATTCTTAATGTGTATGTATTGAATTACATCTTTTTTTAAAGATAAGAGTGCAAATAGGAAGCACTTTCTTGTGCTTTCCTCTACAGTCAATTATATGATTTTATTCAAAATAATTTATTTCCCTATTTTCTAAACTACATGACATAAAATATTCCCTCTCTCTCCCATAACCCCCCTCCCCCTCCCTTTTGTCCCCTGCCCTCCGCACTAAAAGCCTGGCTGGAAATCGTCTTTCCACAACAGCCCATTGTGGCCTCAGGTTGACTCAACCTTAAGTTCACCCCTCTTACACACCCCGATTTCCTCGCCACGCTAATCTCCCTGCATTTTACAGCACACTGCTCGCTGTTTGTCTCAGGCTTCAACTTCCAACCCCGGGGCAGGTAGCAGTAATGGGCTATACAGGAAACAACATTGAAGCGGGGCCCTGTAGTGTAGATCCTAATGAGAACAGGGACAAACAGGCACACACAGCCTCGCACACACACACAGACACACAAACAAAGGCACACATGTTTCTTACTTAAACCACAGGGGAATTTGATTATTAAAAATGGTTCTGGTGCAGCAACATGCCAGTTTCGATTCTCTGGGCTTTTATCTAAAGTGGTACTCTCAGCCCACCTATCACAGAGGAATATTCAGTTGACAGCCTAGGGTGTCTAAATATAAACCCAAGACTGTACTTTTTTTGTCTAAATTAAAGTAATAGCTACAAAGGGTGCTGATAAATATGCCTAAATACACAAGACCCATCAAATAATTAATGCACAGTACAGTATCCTTTTGCATTCATGTAAAAAGTAATACCTCATTTGTTATAACAACTGAGGTATAATCTGAGAATACAGCTACAAAACACCTACATTGGCTGCAAGATTGTATCACAGATTTCAAACAGTTCTCATTTTCCAGGCAGGTACATGTAACAAAATTTAAGTGGCTCCATCTGCTGTGACAGCCTTCAGTGAGTGTGCATGTGTGAATGTGTGTGTGTGTGTGTGTGTGTGTGTGTGGGCATGTGGGTCCACATGAGTGATTGAGTGTGTTCACCAGACTCTGTCATCACATGCTTTCATGGCTTTCTGAGCTCTTGAAGAAGCCCACATTTTTCCAGTCAGCAGTTTCAAGCACACACGCACACGCGCACACGCAAACGTACGTGCACGCTCTCTCGCTCACTCTCATACTTTGTTTCGGTTTTGTCTCCTCCACCGGTGGCTGGCAGGCTGTTCCACTACCTCACTAAGTCCACAAAAAAGATCTGGCACATTTCTTTCAAACGTGTTGTCTTTTTCTTTTCCCATGTTGCCATGACGATCCGACACACTGCATGAAAATGCCCGGTTCTACTGTTTTCAAATAAGCAGAAATGACTTGAAGAGATGTGTAGGTCTCTGTTTCTGTTGTAAAAGCTTTATTATTCCAAATATCTTTGTTTCTTTTGTCACTGGCACTATCTTCGCCATCAATATGATACACACATTATGCTTGTTGTTAAATTATGTTCCCATTAATGCTACTTAAACCCTCATTTTCACATTGCATGAGAATGAATAATAATAAAAATTAATAATATAACATTTGGTATTTATAAACTGTCAAATTTATTGAGCAAACACTTCTTCACAACTGCCTAAACTCCACATTTCTGCAGCAGTGACACGGCGTCAGAACATAATAATGTACGCTGTCAATAGACGAGAAAAAGAAAGTTTCAGAAGAGCTTTGTAAACTCTTCAACAGATGGGAATTGCGTGAATAGAAAATGAATGCTACTTTTGTTTGGGGGATGTATTTCTAAACAAGACAGTCAATTCAGAGGCAGATACTTTCTCGTGTTTGTTTCCTTGGTGATCAGTGGCCTAAATGTAATTTATGGGAATAATTACACATAATCATATTCAATTATGCACTTAATGCTAATATGACTAATAATACAATTTAATGAAGACAGCCTTGACAATTTATATTTACCAAAGTCAACTGCTTGGCTTCCTAACTGAAAATCTGCTCTTGCAGTCGGTTTAATCTTCCATGCAGGCCAAATCCCCATTCTGCATTCACTGTGGCTGTTGACAGCACACTAAAAATACAGGTGGTCTGTTTCAGATGGAGAGGGTAATAACACACTTAGATGTGATTATCATAAATATTGATGTTGTAATTTAACATAGACCTAGCGCTCATACATTTCAGGGCCTGTAAAGGTCATGTCATGCCGCACTATCAAATTCACCATGAAACTGATTACCGCCATCACCTCATCACACATCTAACACATTACTATTTGTGGAATGGCCCAAATACTACATGCTGTATTTTGATCCTCCATGGTTTATTTCATTCAGTCAACGGTGGGCAGACAGTTAATGCAATGAGCAGTGATTGGTCAAAATGTAGAATGTGACCTTTGCTAAGGAGTGCCAGCACCATTAGCTAAAGGTCAAACCAGACGACACATTCAACATAGGCCACAGCTCTGCCAGCTGTGACATGTAACCACACAGGACCACAAGCTCACCGCCGGTCGTGCTTCAAGTGGATTGATCTGTTTGTGTAGACCGTGCAGTTCACTTCAGTAAGGGATGCTGACAACGATGGACTGTTTCCCCTATACCCATGTTAGACGAGAGGTATACGGTCATAGAACTTTGCCAATAGGAAACTGTTAAGGTCAAGAAAGCTGTTGAACAAATGGCTGTTTGCCTGAATGCCGTGTCATTCAGACAGTTGGGGAAACTTCACTTTAGCTTAGTTGCAATTCTGTTTTGGAGATACTGGGAATGTCTAATAGCTGCTGCTTAGTGAAAACCCTGTAACCTGTATCATACAAACATCACAAATGCACACATGTATCACTTCACAGTGCTTTTTTGAATTGGAACAAATATTTTAAGATTTCGGAGAGATGTTGGTTCACATTTAATGCTGAACATTTTGTCTACGAGTGTCAGTAGCATAGACTGTATAGAAGAAATGGAGGTAGTCATCGTGACGTCACCCGTTGGTTTGTGGCTGATAGGGCGCCGCCATGTCGAGTTTTTGCAACCAGAAAGTGCCCCTAACTTCTGCATCGGCTTCATATTGTAGACCCGAAGCTTCCCACTTGGTCAGTAGCTAGCTATGTTGTAAGCTTGCTCACTGCTCTACAGTAAGGTGTCTCTATTTCAAGCAAATTCTGTAAATGTTCTTCTAAAGTTGCTAAAATAAGGCACATCTATTATGTAATTTTATTCTGTCTGGAATTTCCCACCCAGAGTGTGTTGAGGCTTTGAAATGGACGGCATAAGAATAAGGTCAATGAAATGCAAATTCTTACCACTTATAATACAATACTACCCCATTCTCAAATATTAAAATTTCCCTTCCCTCATTAAGTACACATATATATGATTCCTTACCATTTCTGTCAGTAAGAGGAGTCTTCTGGGTCCATTGGAGTGTGTGTAGTGTTCATTTGTGTCTAGCATTTGACCTGAAGGCCCTGTTAACACTCATGACATTGGCCTGCTCAGACTGCTGTGGATAATGGAGCAAAGGAACGACCTTTATGATGAATTAATAATTGATAGAGTAATTGGGTTGGCCTCTTGCTGGGCTGAAGGAGCCCAAGGTTTTGCCTTGTGCCGCTCAAAGAGAGCCATTATTCTGCACTGTGTGGCCGGCAAAGGGCAAACAGCAGATCAAATATTCACCATGGAGAACACACACACACAATTATCCCTGACTTAATGGGGCTGACTTCACAAAAAGTCTTTACTAAATGCAGCGGACTCGAGCTGACCACAGTTATTGGCGGTCACCTTGGAGGAGTTGGTCAACATTGCAGCTAATATGGCCAGTAGAAAGAGCAGTGGAAATGATGTTCATCTGGCTTTGTCAACAGAATAGCAGGGATATGATTAAATATAAAAGGGTTTTGGGGGGTGGGGGGGGGACTGAGTATTTTCACTGCAATAGATAGCACTTTCCACAGTATTGGTTGATGGGAGATGATCTTACAGAGGGTGGTGCCATCCACATCCCAGCATGTCACTCCCCCATCTGTCCTCTCTCTCTCAGTCTCTCTTTGACGTGGAGATAAATGTGCTCTGCCATCTCCCCTTAATCGCTGCTGAAGCCTGCATATCAATTTTTGACAACGTGGCTTTGGCGTCCATTAAGGCGTAATTATGTTAAAGATCTTCTATCTATTATTTGGTGCTTAGCTGTGCACGCAAATCGCGGTGAGGTCAAGCTCTAATCGAAATCTGCCGTTTAGTGACTCTGAGTGCCTTGTAGGTTTTTGTAATTGGCCTTTTGAACATTAATGGTATGTCATGACTGATGAGCTATTCAGTTTTAGGCCCAGCGTATGCTTTTTGCCTATCAAGGCCAGACATTAAAGAAAGCAGACAGGGAAAATGCATTTCAGCTCGCTGACCGTGGTCATATAATAAAATATATTATGGTAATATGTCAAAATATTTTCCTATCTATTTATTGTGAGAATGGAATGTGTGGGGTTGGGAGAAAGAACGAAAGGGAAAGCTAAAGAGAGAGGAGGGTTCAGGGGGTTCTCTCAGGCACCATAGGTGAGTTGCCCTGCCTGACTTATGGAAAACACTGCATATTAACCAGCTTGAGCTCGCTCACACATACTCAGTGACTAGAGCATGTATAATGAATAATTCCTGTTTGTGTTGGCTGCGGTGTGCTCCCCCTCTGCTGGCCCCTCATACATTATTTGTTGTGGTATTGTTTTCCAGCTGTGAGAGTACTCAACTCTTTGCCTTTCTACTCACATCAGGACAGAGAGAAGTTTTGGCTGTTTGCAGCTTCACAAGAGGGGACTTAACTCACTGCTTTTGTTTTATTTATTTATATATTTCTATCACTGCCGTGGTAAAATAACCCCCCCCTACTTTTGCATTAACAAAACCTGGAATAATAGCTAAAAATGGATTGCTTTTAACAAAAGTGTAACCAAAGAGCCTTGCAGCTGAGACACAGTCTTTGAAGTGTACTTCCTGCAGCTCAAAGCTGTGTAGCTGCTCAGCCGATCACCTCCTGAATATTCTCTGAACAACATGACAACAGATGAGCGGAGATGAGTGCAGACGAGTCCACCGTTTACACACAAAAACCCATTTTGTTGTCCCAGTCCAACCCCCCTCTTCCCTGAGTGGGACTGCAGTTGAAAAGCACGCAGTGCGATGTGCACAGCAGGTGCCTGCAAACTCCAGTGAAACTCTGTTAAACAAAACAAAAATGCTCGTCTCTCTCTTCTGTCGGAGCTGACGAGGGATCAAAAGCGAGAATGCTGACACATTAAAAAAAACACGTCGAGGCTGGATGACGAGATCAAGTGGAATTTTTACTGTATTGGTTTTCCGTGAGTATCCTATACTGGATATGCTGCCTAATTAGCTATTCCAGACCATCTCTGAGACAGCGCTCAGGGCAGGTGGGCTGTAGGGAGCCGTCTGGATCCCTGCTGTGATGAAAGGCGTCTGGTTGTCACACAAATTTGATTGGATGGTGTTTAATTGCTGCACTCTGGTTGGATGGAGCATTGGTTAATTATAACCAAAGCTGGTCTGCGAGCTGGGTACATATATAATATATCAGAGCAAAAGCATGTGGACAAGTAGCATATGGCACGGGAGCAATAAACTAGATTTGTGTTGGCCGATGCGAGCACGACCACTAGGTTCCAGCATCAGAATGAGCTTCCTCTGTTTACCCGGACTTGACAAGCCAGAAAGGCAGCCACCATGAGGCAAATGCCTCAGCACCATTTCACAGCATGGTTTTATTATTTTTAAAGTTCTGTTTCAGTACCTCCACACCAAAGAAGAGAATGCAACCCTTCAAATTGAGCTGAAGAGCAGAGAGGCGTGAGCGATCAGAAAAACAAAATCATAAAAGGAGACCCAGAGACAATTGACTAATCCGGTGCAAACCCACTATCTGGGTCTTATTGACTTACTGTCAGTGTAATCCATATCATAACCATCTGCTCCAGTGCTGTGAAACACCAAGGGCATATTAGCTGTATGTCTCCTGTGAGGGTTTCAGCTGACAGGAGCCTGAAGGGTTCCATGGAGTCATTTGGAAGAGTACCTGTAAAGCCACGTTACATGAATCCTAATTCTGCTATTGTGTCTTTCTGATGAAAGCTCAATACTTGTCTTCCCTGGGTTAAACAGGAACACTCCACAGTTGGCGCCGCAGGAGTGTGCTGCCTGCAGATTGAAATTGAGTAAAGTCTTTGGAGGCTGATCTTCATCTCTTGTAACACGTGTATTTGTGACAGAATTATTATGGGGGTGAATTATGCATGAAAACAAACATCTATTGAAAATCCGCAAAGCAAAAGCGTTTACATTAAAGTTTTGTATTCTTTTGACGGACAGTCTGCTCTGTTTACATCAGCTCAGTTCATAATAAGCGGAGAGACTGAGCTGCAGTCCAGGCTGGGCCTTTGTGAGCCCTCAGTGCAACAACATCTAATAACCTCTGTGGGCCAAAACATGCAAAACATGAGGTCATTTTCTGTCAGTCACCTCCGATAACCCTCTGTTCAGTGCTTCCCAGAATCCACGGACCGACCAGTCGACTGAATAACTAACTGCGCAGCCAACTGGCCAACTCCGGGTTTTCAATGAAACCTGCTGAGATCTTCCATTCCACTGTGACATGAGCTGGAATAATGACAGGTGTAATGGGTGTGTCTGTCTGCAGGCCTATGTAGGTCCCCTACTCTTCTCGCCTTGACATTGACCCTGGCTCAACTTTGAAACCTTGAGCGATGCAAATATCACCTCATGTGTCTCACTTTCATCAGCTTGTAGCTGAAGACGGAAGATTTCTGTGTCTATTTGTGCATTGCAGAGTGCACAGCAGCGACAGGCAGGCAGCCCTAATCTAGTCTTTGTCACTAAATATCAAGTAGACTGCTGGGATAACGGAGTGTGACAATGCAGGATAAAGCCTTTCGGAGGGGTGTTCGTTCCACGTCTATTCCTGCTCCCCCGTCTTCCTCCCTCTCTCGCTTCCTACGTCTCACTTCCCTCTCCTCTTGCTCGTTTCCCCTTTCTTGTTATATTGTGTTATCTAAGGTCTGATCCCTGTTCTTAGTTTTAATATCTTTCTTTCCGCCAGGTGAATCTCAGAAAATGAAACCCTGTGAGCCAACCAAGGACTCTGGGTGTGTGCGTGTGTGGATGTGTGTGGATGTGTCTCCCTGGGCTGTAGTCTGAACTGCCCAACTGATGAGTCAATACATGCAGCACAATCCGTAGCTTTTAGCAGAAAACCAATATGCTGCCTTATCGACTTGTCTAAAGATAAAACAACGCTATATTTTGGTGGCTTAAGCATCTGAAAAGCTGTAAATAGTGTTAGGTCCGGGGAGAGAAAGAGAATTAGGGTGTAAAGGGAGGGAAGGAAGATGTTACAGTGCTTTTGCTGGCACATTTAGGCCAAGGTTTCCTGATGATTTATAGACTTGCACAAGGCCTGGTTTTATTGAGCTCTACGTTAACATAAGGACGTCGTGGATGCTGCCCTTATAATTGGGCTCATCCTATTTGTTTGTTTACTGCAGCAGTTAGCTGACAGATAATCCCATGCAAAGCCCGATAATAGAAGGCTTTCTGGGCAACAGAGCTGTCAACTGCCCCTGAATCAAAAGCAAATGTCTCACCTTTAAGTCGACAGGGAGCACACACACATTCGCAGACGAGCACATATTGGGTGGTTCAGGGTTTAAGCCTCAGTGGGGAATTAATTTGTTTCTTTAAAGGGGCTGTGAAAAAAACCCAGAAGAGCCCGTGGAGTTAAAGAGAGATGATCATCGAGCTGTCCAAAAACATATGGAGACGGACCCTGAGAGACGCAGAGAATGAAGATGAAGCTGTTTTCCAGCCGCCGTGAGGACTAATGTTATCGGGTTAGCTAGACAGATGAACAACACCTCTGGCGAGTGGCGAGCAGGGCCCCTCTTATAAATAAAAGTTAAGGAGGATCCACCTTGTTGTGAGTCATTATAGATTGGCTCCCCAAACAGTCAACACCAGCTCCGAACCCATCCTCCACCCCCCTGCTATCAATCTCCCCACCTCTCCATAAATGCCAGGAGCCGATAATTAATGATAGATTGGCGGTTAATGAAAGATTTATGCGACATAAAGGATGCTTGGCAATCAGGTGGCGTGTTGGAGGCTTTTGAGCTTTGACAGCCCACAGCACATCAATTGCGCCCTGGAGACAAGTGCGTGTAATGGCCCGACAGTCAAAGCAATGACAGTTCTAGGTGAAGAAAAAAAATGTAAAAAAATAAATCAGCCAGGCATCCCTCGGTCACCAGTTGTGACACGCAGCAGAAGGCGGCCAGTCGGCCCAGAGCATCCTCGTGACAGTGCAGACAGCCATTTAACCTCTAGCCCCTGTCAGGCACGCCGGGGGGA
>JAPMOB010219705.1:0-10261 GCA_029875015.1 Lepomis gibbosus | reverse complement strand
CACACACACACACACACACACACACACACACACACACACACACACACACACACACACATACACACACACAGTAGTTCAATCCACTCTCTTTCCATCCCAAAATGCTTGAAGTGCATTTCATTTCATTTAAAATTTCCCCTCTCATCTCCAAAGGGACTAAAGCCTTCATTAAAAAGAGCGATAAAGGGCAAACGGGTGTCTTCCAGCCCTATTTAAAATCTATTTATTGATTTTTACAGGGTGTAAATAAATATTAAATGGCATTATTGTGCACGGAGGCTTTCACACTAGCAGGAGTGGTGGAATTAGAGGGGAGGAAGAGTGGCGTTTGTTAAGAGTTTATCATTTTTATTGATCTTGCTGACATGTCTCACCACTGAGAAGGATCTGATTGCTTTTACTTAATCACTGCACAGAGCTGAAGGGAGGATTGAAAGAAAGTATTAAGGGGAGCAGAGAGAAATAGGAATTGTCTCCAAATACTAAATAGAACAGTCTCAGCACCAACTATTTCTCTGCAGAGACACTGCACTACACATATGTATTGAACGCACATGAATTTTGCTCTATTGATAAAGACTAGTAGACCAAAATGCATCCATGATTGTAAAATTGTTCTTCTGCCAGGATTTTGTTTTCCACTTTTTACATGTCATTTGAATTATTTTGTCAGTTAGATGATGTCTTGAGAATCTGTGATCTATACCAGGAGGGAAAACAGAACATGGCCTTTTACAGGCCTTAGGTAACAAGTTTGAAACACAGCCAAGATAAAAAAAATACTTGTTGGTAACTGTAATGTGGGATGACATTATTTACAAAATAACCTTAGTTGGCCTCTGTACATTCCCTTTTTATACGTTTGAATCACAGTGAAAGGCCCTTTTTTCTTGACGTGATGACCAGGCATTAGTTAACTCCAATCACTGTCAAGAAAATCTTAACGCTTTTGTGTCTTTTGTTAAAAACAGACATAAAAATGTTAAATTGCGAGTGTTGACTTGATCTGAGGCTTTTTATGCGTTTTCTGCCTGTCCAATTTAAGGATTGTAAATATATGACTAGTCAGCATACTTATGTGTTTAATATAATTATGATTTCAAAGACCACCCTATTTTCTCTTGATCTTCAATCATGAGTCTAACATTGCTGACAGATTTGTGAGAAATAAATGAATGACTGACCATTTTGTTTTTCAGGCTTGCATGAATATCCCTCTGGGAGGATGCACTCAGCACTCCACAACTCCATGGTGATTAAATGCAAATTAGGAGCGCAGTCTTTGTAAGTGTCCAATAAGCCCTGTGTCAAAATACCACATTAGAAGAGGTTCTAAACAAATAAAGCAATCTAACTACATTAACATGTACAACAGTCCTAAGAAAAATCTATCCATCTATAGATTAGATCTTAGATGTATTTGGTCCTACATTTTGTACTTGAAAAAGAAGGTGATCAGCTGTAATTTGTACCCCTGCATGCCCAATATAGCAAAAAATAAGATAATGCTAACATGTAGATCTAAATTAACTTCTAAATCAGGATTTTTTATGAACCTAGAGTCCTGAAAATTTGAATAGGGTACCACCACTACACAAGTTCTTCTGTTTCTGTTCTTTTTATACACAAATGTGTTAACTATAAGTAGAGTGAGCTGCCCTCTTGATCTGTTTGTGAGAAGAGGTCAAGTTGTGGCAAACAGATTGGCTATGTCAGTCAGTGTACAGTATAACCTTGCCTAGCCTTGATTATTTTGTGTATGCTGTGAGCTGAGTGTGTGGTTTCACCAGAACCTTTTTAGTCTTTTAGTTAGCTTTCATCAGAAAGTCATAATGCATCAATTTTAATTAATATGTCTTTTCTTTAGTTTTAAACATCTCAGTGGTAGAGTTACCACTCAAAATGATCAAAATAAATTGTAGTTAGCTATTATATAGATATTATTTATTATTCCTGGATTGCTTTGCCAGTGTCAAGCCCTTGGGACACCAGCATGTGGGTAGCATGAATAGATGCACAACCAATTGTTCTGTTAGTGGAAAGGTCATTCCTAACACTGGTGGACTAAGTAGCAGGTGTGTCATTACACCTCACCAATGTGTCCAGGAAAAGTCTTCTGTCTGATCATTTTTTAGTATGCTGTAAAAAAAATATTTTCAAGAGCAGCAAACACATTCAACATAACCAGTGAAGATGCCAAAGATACAGTCAATCAAATTAAAGCACTTATACAACAATTTTACTCAAGAATTATAAATCGTCTGACAGCAACATTATGTCTTAAGTTGGCACTGGATGATGCCGCTGCATTGGTCCCACTGTATTATACTAATATTCTCCTGACAGTGTTCATCTTTGATTGGAGCATTTCCACACATAACAGCCAACTGGAAAATGAATGTCTTCCCTTGTATTTGGACAACCTCTGGACAGGACACACAGATTGAGTTGGCAAAACACAGTCTAATAGAATCCAAGAGGAAATTGTGATTTACAATTCAAACTGTGCCTATAATGTTACACTGATACCATATGAGGAAACACACAGATTAGCAGTAATACAATGTGGTAGTACAGGAAAATTAAAAAAAATATATATTAAAAATATCCTATTTAAATTAGAAGTAAGGTCACTGTAAATTCAGTAAACCCCACTAGATGAATTCTGTCCTTATAGGTTTTAATTAATCCTAATACGTAAAATAGCCATTGAGTCTTCCCCCTCTAGAAGGACCTACAACTTGCAAATGCTCTTGTGATACTTTACTCCACTTGAAGTTGAGTTCCATGTAAACAACAGTATCAAGGTTTCTGCAGCCTAACTGTGAGGAGGGTAAGGAGGTGGGAAACCCTCCCTGCCCTTTTCATGTGGCTGCTCTGAGGATTTACAATAGGAAGGGTGACCCCTGTGAGAAGAGTGTCTACCCTGCCCTTCAAGCCCAGACACTGCTGTTAGCCTGGCCAGGGCAAGGATTAAATGGAATTTGTAGGGAGTCCTCAGCTCTGCAATTATGACTTCTAGACTGTGTTTCCTAGTTTGTACCACCTGTGGACTTGCCAGGGGGAGCATGGTCTGTGTGCCTTTGATGGATCCACATGGCATTTTGACCTAGAAGGGCTCCATAGGCTCCACTCTTTATTAGAAAGCCTGCAGCTAGCTCCCACCGAAAGCAGAGAGTGTTTTCCTCCAAGTCTCCTGTGTTTCAGCCTCCCTGACATGAATGCTAAGTAATGTCTCTTTGGCCTTCTTCTTTTATCCACACTTAACCCTTTGACCAATTGACTGCTTTGCTTGTTTGTCAATCTGCCTTCACAGTGATGCACATGCTATGTAGCATGCTTCTCATTAGAGCGCTGTTATTTTAACTGCAATGCATTGCACACTGTCTTATTGTCAGTATACAGGGGGTATGTTATGTATCAGAGGCTGCAATCCTCCCCTCTCACTATCTGAGTTCTAACAAGGCCAGGATAGCAGCCAGATTGACAGCTGCTGGGGCATTTTAACAGGCTTGGTGTTAAACTGTTAAACTCTGAGGAGGCATATGAATGATTGGCTGCCAAACCACACAGAACACAAACCCACTGTTACAATTTTCACCATAAGCTTTCACAAAGAAAAACACATATTTGGCTGTTTTTCAGCACAGTCTACTTTTATTTTTATACTGATCTCAATAAAGGGTACAACTTTTACATGTATATTTTTCTACATAATGGTGTAACCAACATACCTTTTTTAAGACTGTATAATGTGCATTTTTTGATCAATAGATTCTTGTCTAACGTGATGATCCAAACAGATGATTATTAGATATTTTGCAATGATAATTTATAATACTGTCATTCATAAGCAGTTAGTAAATGATGGACTAATAATTAATAAATCATGACTATAAATAACTGATAAAGGATTTGTTGATATCACAAATCCTGTCATTTACAATAATAAATAAATCAAATATTCATGTTTACATTAATTATTTGTTGATACAAATGGCTTAAACTACTGTATATCTTAATTGAAACCCATAACAAATAATTTGTATGTTATTCATAAATAATTTATCATTACATGAATAAACATTTCAGACACTGTGCCATTTGGTACCTTGATCTACAGAGAGATTAAAATTCTGAGTGAACTTTATTCACTGATGAAGTCAGTGAGATGTGGCTGAAAGCTCCAGAAAAAGCTAGTCCTTTTTCAAATTATATGCACTATTTCAAGCATGAAAGTACATTCTTGACCATGGAAACAGTGGTTTGGTTGATAAAAAAAAATCCATAGCAAAAGGACCACATACTAGCTAAATGAATAAATGTAAATGTAATGTACTAGCTCTTTCTGGAACTTTCAGCTTTATCACATGATCTTCATTAGCAGATGGAGTTTGATGAGTTTTCAGTGAAGGATTATGCCTAATTTATAAACTGGATGAGAAGTCCTTCAAGTGCTACAGATGCCATCATTAGAACTACTGAGCTTGCATGTCAACAGATCCATCTCCATCACAACTGAGCAAACACAATCTGTTGATGAAGACCATGTGGTCCAGTTGAAATCTCCAGAAAAGACTGATAAGTGCACCTTAAATTGGGCTGTCATGAATTACAACATCCTGCATTTAGGGTGCTCTGTTAAAACATGGGCTCCACAGATCCACACTTTGTTGTAATTGGGGCTAGATGGGCACAGATGATGAAGACCATAAATGCACAGCCTGTCATTTCTGCCACTAGGGGTCCCTCACATCAAAACACAAACAAAAGATGTACTTTGATAACGTTGTGAAGTACGTTGGGATCATGGGAGTTGTTGTCTTCCTTGATAAACAACCACCATTGCCGATGGCAATTTATCTGACATGACAGACAGGCAGACATCATGTTTCTGGATGAGGTAAAGTATTAAAGTTTCATTAATGTTATTTTAAGCCAAGTTCGCCAACTTCCTACCTCTCTGGCATATCCCATGTTTTCCTGCGAAGTTACAGAAACTAGAGGGGGTAATACATCCCCTTTATGAAGCCATTGACAGATGTATAGAAATAAAAACGCACCTTTCCTTTAACAAATATACATATTTCTCTTCTCTATATACTTTCAATGTTCTAACCGTGTTAGAAACATTTGGGAAAATGTAAGTAGTTTACAGTGTACATAACTCAACAACATATTTAACATAGGTGTTGTAATTTCTTTCCAGCTTTCAAGGTGTTTTAGAATGACTGTCAATTTACAAAAAGCTCCTCAGTATTAGTCCGACACATGTAACAACAGTGTGTAGGGAGTAGATTCAGATCGAGGGAGGGAAATTTCAGCACTAATGCCAAAGTGGAATTTGCCAGTTCTCTTTTCTGACACCTCCCTCTATCCAAAACAGAGGGGAAGTCGAAAACACCATTTGTTAGTGCACATTACATCTCTGTTGTTATAGTCCCAAATGAAAGCCCAGTATGTGGCTCCTTTCAACAGAAGATGCTAACAGGCCTTGCTAATTGGACTTGGCTTGGTTCTCCACGAAGCCTTATTGTCTTATTGCAAGACTGACTGAGGATTAGTGGGCCAGAAATGCATCAACACATACACTAACTGAGCACAGAGTGTGCTACACATGTATCCTTTAAATGAAGATTCCTCAATTAAAAGTAATATCTCTTTAAAATGAGGCCAAAATGTTGAAATTCTCACAGCTCTTTTTTCCACAGCCATGCTTCAGCTATAAGCACAGATCTTGAAAAGTGAAAACATTTGTATGCTGGCTACAACTAGATTTGTGTAACTGTCCGGCATGAATGAGTCAGAGTGATGGCTTGGATTAACTCGGTGCAGGAAAAATTCAGTCACTTTGAAGTTTCTATTGGATGAGAGTTTTAAAAATGCAGTTCAGGCAAGGCAGTTGCATAAAATCAGGACATGTGGAGCAGTATTCTTTTGTCTCCTAAAGAGTGGATGTTTGTAAGAAACATCGCTAATGAAGGTTCAATATGTTATCAACAGTATTATCAGTGATAGTAAATAAATGTTATTACAGTGATGAAATAGCTGGTCCCATGACTGTGATAATTTTAATAAAAAATAAAGCAGTGGAATATGTTTAACCTTTTAATTTGAAAGCTTTTTTCTTGTTATAACAACACACTTGATGTGCACAGAAAGAGAAACACAAGATATGCAAGATAAAGCCCTCCTTAGTGCTCTATGTACTGTATTGGATGCACTATTAGGTAAACCAAATACTAACACAAATCAGCTTCGGCACAACTTAAGCCAATGCAGCATATCTAATGCAATACACTATAATTCTGCATGGCTAGCTTTCCACCCGTGGCTTATAGTGTTACACTATAAGCGACTGAGCTGGGACAGTCCTGCCCAGGCTGCAGCGAGTGAACGCCATTCACTGGGACTGTTGTATGATTGGATTGAGGCAGACCTAAGCGCCGCTCAAGCTACACTTATCAGCTAGCTGGCAGATAGGACTTGTCATACCGCCTGTCAGATCTGATGAGGGGACCACAAGCCTCACAATGGAGCTAAAATGCAATCTCCTCCTCTACAGCTGCATGGCCTGCCTCGAGGACACTCTTATTAGACTTTGTAAACAGCCAAATGTGAGTGCTAAACTGTAAGAGCTACTGTCAGGCAGGCTGCCTCAGCTAGCTAGCCAAGACTGGGAGCAATTCCATACAAAACTACTGTGTAAAGAAGGCATTTACAAGAACTCAAAAACTAAAGTGAATATAGGGCTACTGAAACAATATATATGGCCTCAGTTGGCCAAGGGATGCCTTCAAAAAGCTTTAGACAGTATTTCACATAGCATATCAAAAATGTGGTAGTACTGTATTTTAACCCCCTCATTTAGCATTTATAAGCACTTAATAAATATTCACTACACATTAAAATGGTGTATTTTAGTGTATAATGTAAACAACTATTAATGTCATTGGTTTATGTGTGTAATCATATATCATTGATTACAGTTGTGTTATGCTGCATGATTTTCATTTGATGAACATGTTTATAAGCATTATAGTTGTTGATATATGCATAAACACTAGTCCTTAGTCATATCTGTTCACAACTATAGTCTGTTCTAAACCATTTAATGAGACTTTAAAAACGACTTGGGTGGTTTCAATCATTGCAAAAGTTAGTCTTCAAATTCATTCTGGAACATGCAAGCATCAAACTTTATTAACATTTTTTAAAGCAAAATAGGTCTATTAGAAATGGCATTTTCAAATCTAATGTTTCTTGAACTTCTCAAATGGAAAAAGTTCAAGGTTGTCATTTGAGATTGTTTTTTACCATTGAGGCATGACTGACTTGGTTTTGCCATACAGTACATTGACATGTCTACAAAGGAAATAATGAGGGACGGAGTAAGAAATAGACGTTTTCACAATGCTGGGTTGATTATGCTTTATTAGCCTGTCCCTGCTCTTTAAACTCTCACATCTCACCGCCCAGGTATGATGCCCTCAGCTGGGTGTCAGTGCTATTCAGATCATACTCGCTCTTACTTTCTTTTTATTTATTTTATTTTTTTTACTTGCTCCCTGTCTCAAGCTCACTCCCCCTTTTTTAATATAATCCCTCTTTCTTGTTCTCTGATTATGGCCCTTTCACCAAATGCCTCCTGGTCCCCCTGAAATAATGATATTTAAACAAGCGGATATACACAGGATTGCCAGAGGAGGCCCAGGGACGTTTAATATCGGGCTGAGTACAAAGAGTGAATGAGAAAGAGACCTGGTTGATGGGAGACTCGTTCCTTTTTCCACCGAGCGCACAGTCTCTGTTCTGCTTTCCTGAGATCATTAATTTCTCCAAAAGAGATCTCCCCGGGTGAGACTCATTCACATGCAGATGGCACTATTCCTCGGGAGCCTCTATCGCTCTTTCTCTCTCTTTCCATCAGGCCATTTAGTACTCCCTTTCTCTCTCTTTTGCTGTGTCGCTCCCGCCTATATTAAGCAAGCGGTTAGCTTGGCAGCCTCAGGTGACATAGCACTCATATTTCAGCACTGGGAAACAGGAGTAATGCAATGTGCTGCTATGGATACATTACATGAGAATTTGTCTCTTTTAAAGTGAGCAAAGTCGGGAGGGCGTCTCTTAGTGATACAGGCATTTATCTATGGAGATCATTTCTCTTCTCTGTCCTCTATTATCTCTAACCAAAACCTCCCCCTTTTCTTCCTCACGCTTGATACGCAGCTCAATATCTGGTGTCTGTGTTGGAGTATGTAATGTTGGTACATGTTACACATGTCATGCCATCAGGGAAGATATGGTGGAATAACGTGTAAATATTCCCCTGTTTCCCAGCAGAAAGGACACCTCTCTGGCATTTGCTGCTGTCATTTCCATTTCAGTGGAGGAAGCATTCATTGGAAGGTAATTGTGTGTCTTTTTAATACAAGCAAAAAATGTATCGCACTGCAATCAAAAATCAAGTTTGTAATTAAAAATAAACAGGCCTTTTTTGTGTCACAAAATGTTTTATTTGCTAATTGTCCTCTTTGATTTCAAGTCAAAAAGTTTTCCTTTTGAGTCACAAAGTTTTTCAAGTCAAAACATTATCCTTGGGAGTCAGAAAGCTTAACAGGTTAAAACGTTTTGCAAGTGAGAGTTTTACAAGTTGAAAAGTGTTGCAAGACAAAAAAGGTTGAAATAAGAGATTCTATGTGGGTTTGACTGACTAATTATGGGTTTGCATTAAACGCATTGGCCACGCCCACAATCCCCTTGCTTCGATGACTCTGACCAGCACTTAGCTCTACTAGAGAGTTGTTACGTGTACATTCTAGATGGAGGTAAGTTGACGTTATGTCGCTCATTTCAGTTTAAATGCTTTTAATCAGAACCACGATCAGAAGGAGCTTTATTGCCAAGTAGTGTTTTACACATGAAGAATTTCCTTAGGTGTTAAGGTGCTACATGTAGACAAACATACAGTTGACAGAAATAGGTCTAGAAATATATAAATATGGAATAAACAAATGCAAGTCATGTAACAATAATAAAAAATAATGGAGAAAAATAATACAACTATTTGCAGAGAAAGAACAATGTCGCCGATATTTACATGTGCATTATTCCAGGTTTGTGCAGACATATTGCAACGGAAGAGAGTATTGTGAACATAAATATATTAATAAATATAAAAATATAGAACAACAATGATTAACAATTACCAAAAAATATGTGGTTTATGCATGATATGAAATGAAGTAAAATTTAGAAGTGCAGAGACATATGTATTATTTGAAAGGGGCAGTGTCAGTGGAGGGCCTGGGCCTTGTTAATGAGGCTAGCTGCAGACGGAAAGAAGCTGTTTTTGTGGCAAGAGGTTTTGGTCCTGATTGTCCACAGCCTCTTGCCAGAGGGTAAAGTCTGAAGTCCGGGGTGGAAGGGGTCAGCTGCAATCTTTCTTGCTCACTTTAGAGTCCTGGAGGCGCATAGGTCTCTGAAGACTGAATGATACGCTGCAGCCTGCTTTTGTCCCTGGCAGTGGCAGCAGCGTACCAGATGGTGATGGAGGAGGTGAGGATGGACTCGATGATGGCGGTGTAGAAATGCACCATCATTGACTTTGGCAGGCTGAAATTCTTCTGCTGCCACAAGAAGTACATCCTCTGCTGGGCCTTCTTGGTGAGGGAGGTGATGTTCAGCTCCTGCTTGAGGTCGTGGGGAGATGATGGTAGCAAGAAGCAGGAGTCCACAGTGGTGACTGGGGAGTTACACAGGATGATGGGGGAGGGTGGGATTGTGCTCTCTCTAAAACCCATGACATCTCCACTGTCAGATCAGAGATATGTTTTCCCAGTTTCATGTGCCGCTTCCTGTCCATCAGGAAGTCTGTGACCCACATTCAGGTGGGGTCAGGCACGTTCAGCTGAGAGAGCTTGTCCTGCAGCAGGGCTGGGATGATGGTGTTGAAAGCAGAGCTGAAATCCACAAACAGGACCCTTGCGTAGGTTGTTGTGAGTCCACGTGCTGGAGGATGAAGTAGAGGGCCATGTTTAATGCATCATCTAAGACCCGTTGGCTCTGTAGGTGAACTGCAGGGGGTCCAGAAGTGGGTCTGTGATGGCTTTAAGGTGGGACAACACAAGGCGCTCAAAGGACTTCATTACCATGAGGTCAGGGTGATGGGTCTGAAGTCATTTAGTCCTGTGGTCCTTGTTTTTTTGGGGACAGGGATGATGGTGGAGGCTTTGAAGCAGGCTGGCACATGGCATGTCTC
>JAPMOB010219704.1:0-21078 GCA_029875015.1 Lepomis gibbosus | reverse complement strand
AAAAAAAAAAAAAAAAACAGGCCCCAGGCATCATTATTCATTATTAAAGATGATCTGGCTAAGGCAGGGGCAGTTTACAAAGTACACCTGCAATGCCTACAGTGACCCAGTCTGCATACCCCAAGGGAGATGCCAAGTGTTGCTCACAGGTGTGGTGAGTTATGCATGCCGCAACTGACAAGGAGGTTTACATGACATGTCTTTGAGATATGCGATTACCTCATATGGAAGTCATTCATTTTTATTCATTTATTCACCTTGTCATCAAACACCAAAGCCAATTCGAAGTTATTCTAAGAAAAGCACAATCTGGGAAAACTCGAACTTATGGAAAACTCCTAGTAGTCTCCCTGACACATACAACGTACAAACATGCAACCGATGGCTGTATGTTGTCAGTCATTCCAACGCAAAACTGCCAGGTTGATGAAAAAAAGTGCTGTGTTAAGCAACTCTTAAGTGTCATGGTGGTTGAAGTTAACTTGTAGGCCTACTGAGCACTTCTTTCCGGAGTACAAACTTGTTACAAAGTAAGGAAGCACTTTTGTGTTGATGGAGAGAAACTGAAAGCCACTATAGTTGTTACAAAGGCTTGAAGATTGAAGACACCTCGCTGCACTGTGAGGGAGATGGAAAGAAAAAGAACAAGAAAGTGAGAATAGGGGCAGACTGGAAGGTAAAGAACGAGGGAAAAGTGTGGAAAGAGGCGCAACATAGGAGATGGAATGAGAGAGGACTGTGTGTGTGTGTAAATTAATGTGGATGTGTTTGAAAGGGTGAAAGGGAGGGTGGGTAGTTTTGGCTTGTTTTCCTTGGCGCACCTGCCCGGAGAAGCAGCCATGAACAGGAAGGTCTAAAAGTTAATTACATTAGCTGTCCGAGCCAAAATAAATGTCAGCCCCTGATGGATGCTACAACACCTCCTTGCCTCTCACTCGCCTCTCAGCAGGCAGTTCACCCGCTTTCAGTTAGATATCTGACCGTCAGTGACCTGTATAAAAATCAACCTGTCCTTCAACCTAAACAACAAAATAGCTTGTTTATCAATGCCTCCCAAAATTACACATATGAGCGTTTCCCATAACAGTCCAGTGACAGGTGACGGGCCCTTAACTATGTTACATAAATCACGTGATATAAGTCACATGAAACACATGTTTAACATTGTGAAATGGTAGCAGTTTGGTTAGATTTAGGCAACAAAACTTTTGGGCTGGGTTTTGGAAACATCGTTTGAGTTGAAGTAAGTATGTTGCGTAAGTGACATGACATTAATCATGTGACAGAAGTCAGTTACGCACTTTAATTACAACTCAAAATAACTTAAACGTGTTAAAGTCCTGGGTTTGATCCATCCATCCATACCATCCACCTCCTTACTCAGACTTACTTGCTATTTATGTCACCTGACATCCTGAATGTTAATGTGGGTCATAATAACATGCTTGAACCAATGACCTATATTGTTTTTCTGGTGAGGACAGTCTCGTAAAAAATCTATAAAAAATACACTCTGAGACAAACTGAAATATATATGTTGCTTGCTTATGCTCTACACATTGGTCATACATATTTTTGGATTCTAATCATTTTTGGAGGTCTTTTTAAGTTAGAAACATCAAGTGAAACCCATTTTGACTTTGCAATGTCTACATTACTAACTGTTTCGCTGAATGCATCTCTGCTTTTGAGACTCCACCATGCACTTTTCCCCCTAGCTATGTTCTTTAAGCAAGCCTTGTACCAAAGCACTGCTCCTGGTCTTTCTAGCTTCTTAATCATTCTTAATTTCAAATAGCACCTAAGGGTGTCCTTCCTTGCCCAGTGCTTCTACCAATCCAGCCCTGCTGGCCTCAGATACTCATACTGAAAGGCCGCTGGTACAAATCCAACCCTGAGCCTCCACGCCATTCAACCTCTAAGCAATGTGCACTTTAAAACGTGTTATCTCCTGGTACACTCTGATGATCCTTGCAACATTAGCATAGCTTAAACCAGCACCTCTGGTCAGCCTTTAGACGTCACCACAGAGAGAGAATGCTTTGGCACAAGAATATAATGTACTGTTTTGGGGTGAAGTTATGGGTCATAACTTCACCCCAAAACATCAACTTAACGTTGCTCTCCATTACAGTATTGTCTTGCTGTCTGCAAATGTTGTTGTTTTTGTTTATGGTGTGTGTATGTGTGTACTATACGCTGCAGCCTGTGTGTGTTTTTTGTTGAGCTTCTTTGTTTATGCTTGTTCTGTTTATGTACATCGAGAGCAATGTAAGACCGGACTCAAAGTCCTTGTATGTGTACACATACCTGGTCATTAAAGCTCATGCTGATTAGATGTGTGTCTAACCACTCAAGTGGTTATATGTTGTTTTTGATACAAATGTGGAAATTAAACAAAGACATGGAAAGACATTGTTCCTTTTTTCTTTAACCTACCTTCAGCTGTAGCAAGTTTCATCTTGAAAAAGTTAAACTTGGGTTTTTGCCAGATCATTAGCAAGCAGGAAAACCAGTGGCTTGCCACAATTGGTATTACTGTAACTTAAATTTGATACATTGGTTAGTGTGCTAATCACAAGTACTTACAACAAGATAATGAATTACTACAACTGAAAGCGCTTTGAATGCTAAGAAAGAAAGATTTATTTTCCTATGATGAAATACAGTATTGCCTGTGCATCTTTCTTGGTGATGGAAGAGTGTGTGGGCAGATGGAGGAAGGCAGCACATCTCGCATCTCCCTCACGCTGTCACTTCCAGCATCCTCTCCTCTCCTGTCTTCTTCTCTCCTCCCCTCTCTGGTCTCCTCTCCTCCTTTCCACTTATGGTGGAGCAGTGCGTGGGAGTTGCTCAGGAGACAGCATCATGAGCCACTTCACTCGAGTGCTGCCTTCAATCAGCCCCAGAATTAATATTAATCACTCCTCCCTCACCACCCACTACACATAGCATAACAACAACCCTTCGGTCTCCATGCAGCTGCTGATAAATACTGATGTGAAGACAAGCAGCATGTGAAGCATTTACAGATGTATATGGACGTATGTCAATGACCACACCTTAGCAAAGGTCATCCCTTTTCCTCTATGTCTTTCTTGTCCCAGTGGCTTCACGGTTCAAACTGCCGTTAAGACTTAATTGTCCCTAATCACTGCTGAAGGTCATGGCTACTCAACAATACATCTCCCTTCCTCTTTTCTCTTTCTCTTCTTTTCCTCAGCAACCACCACATTACCTTCACAGAAGAAGACACCGAAACGGTCTGTCCATCAGAACTGGACCAAAAAAAAGGAGTGAAAGTGAAATTAGGATCTCTCCTCTCTTGTATTTTTCTGCTCAAGAACATAAAAAGAGTTGCTATTACCAGTATGCTGCCCCCTCCCAGAAAGAAAGAAAAAGGAAGCAGAGAAAGAATGAGGGATGGGAAGAAAATATGAGCCCTAAAATCAGAAGTGATCGTCCAGAGGAATGTTTGTGTGTGTGTATGTGAGCGAGCTGAAGATGGCTGAAGGTCATGGAGACACTGGGGCAATCACACTAATGAAAACAAACGAGGGATACAGTCGGCGGAAGAGAAGGAAAGAGACACCAGAAAGGGACACACCAAAAAAAGAGAGAATGGTAGTGTGTGTGTAGGTGTGTGTGTGAGAGGAGAGATAGCCTGCCTTGCCTCAGACTAATCAAACACAACACACTGCTATAAAAGGCTGGTGAGAATGTACAGATACATAAGCGAACTCTCACAGCCTGCCATGTACTCCTCTTTTATTTACATGCCCTCTTAACCTTTAGTGAGGCTTGAGGACGCGCACACACACATGCACACACACACTGTACTGTACATGTGCAGGCAAACACACACACACGTACAACATGGCAGCAGCAATATGTGAAGGTTATTCCTGCAGAGGGATGACAGTGTTTATTCAGGGCTAGCAGGCAGACTCTCTGACATTCAGCTTGGAGAAAATGATTAATGCTACAATATACATAGGCACGAGGAAAAAGAAGAAGAGAAGAAAGAGTTGCACTGTTCCTTCACAGAGTGCAGAGGCCTTTGTAGCCACACATACATCCAGTTGTCTTTCTCTAGCTCACTGTGCTACATTTGTATGTCTTCAAGAATGGGTTGAAATTACAGTGATTAGGAATCTGATATCCGTTTTTATCTCAAAACCCCCTAATTCAATCTAACATATCTTAATATAGAGAAATAAGAGAGGTGAGAGGGAAAAAAGTTTGATTCTGAAGAAAAGAGAGGGTGGGCAGGAAGGAGAGATGAACATGAGATGTAAGTGAATAAACCTTTTTACAGACTGAATGTAAAGGAAGTGGGTTTTTAATTAGCATTGCTGCTAATTAACGAGTGGTTATGGATTAAAAAAGAGACACAGACGCACATGGAGGTGTACAACAAGCACACACTCGCACACATCCACACAAATAGCCTCAAATACACAAGCGCAATCACGCTGTAATCGCGCTCTCCACCAAATCACACGCCATCTGACCAATCAGGAAGCATGTGGACCCAGCGGCTTCCCACAATAACTTGAGGTGCAGATTATTGAGACATTAGGAATGATCAATAAGCAGAGGGCCAACCACAGCATACAAACCTTCCTGGTGGAGAGGCACTGCCTCGGGCAGAGTGAGGAGCTGTATGAAAATCTACTTCATGAAGTCATTGTAGGATTCCGCTGTAAACATAAGTTACTTTCAAAATAATTTTTAAACACTGGAGCAACTGAATTTCTCTCGTTACAAGAGTGTCTTTTATAGATCATTTCCAGATTAAATGGTTGATTCAGAATTTGAATAACCTTTGATTAACCTCCCACTGTTCAGCCTGCGGGATGGTAACATTATGTTCAACTTTCACAGCCTGCTAGTACTATGAAAAACTGCATTAATGAACATGTAATATATGTATATTATATATAATATATTATTTGCAATATTGCCAAAATCAGACCTATTTCATCATTCCGTGGTGCTGAAACTGTAATCTATGCACCATGCTCCTATTGTGACTTATTTTATCATTTTGTGATGCCAAAACTGTAATCCATGCATTTGTATCTTCCAGGTTTGTTTACTAATATGCCCTTCACTCTCGTCTAGTCTATTCCTTCTGTCAACAAAACATCAGTTGTTTTTTGAGCATTTGCCCAATGCAGCCGTTATCTCTGGAACAGCCTTTCTGATACATCTCTAACAGAAGCACAGCCTTTTTTCTGAAATCAAGACCAAAGACTTACCTTTATGCACTTCATTACAGCCTACTCTAGAACCTGGTCAGGTCCATTACCTTTTTAGTACTGATGCTTCCATGTGCCTGTTTTATTTAAGTATTTATTTAAATTATTTGTATTTGATTGCTGTATGTTTGACATATGTATTGTTTTAATGGTAAAGTGTTTTGAGAGCACATTGCATGGTGAAATTACACTGACTGACTGATTGACAGATTAAAGTGATGTTTAATGAGGCTGATGTTTGCAGTAAAAGGATAGGGGTGGTTTGGTAGAAATGGAGTTGAAAGGGTCAAAATGTGAGAGCAAGATTAACTATGAAGAGAGAGGAGGTAGTAGAGCAGTTACTTTTTATCCATGCAGTGGGCAGCCAATGTGCAGCATTGGGCGCATTTATAGGTTCAGGGCCTTTCACAGGGGCACCTTCGGCAGTGGTCTGTGCTGGACTTGAACTGGCGACCTTCCAGCAGTTCCCAAGGCAAGTTCCCACAGACTCAGCTAATGCCAATACTAAAAACATGACAAATTAGGAACATTACTCCACCAGCAAGAGGACATCCTCTCATTTCAATCTAGAAAAGTTGTAAAAGAAGTTACTTTTAAATGGAAACAAGGGAAATTAACAGCCAGCTTTCACTTGTTTTTAGAAAATAAAAATGTAAGGGTCTAAATGAATAATTAAATTATAAATGCTAGACTTATTTGGCTGATTGGCCTGGTCAACTAACCAACCATCCAGTCGGTCAGCCAGCTGATCCAACAGTCAGCAAACAGTTAAATCACTCAATGAGCCAGTCACCCGGGCAGCCAAACAAACTGACTCAGCAGCTCTCAGACAGCATCCTGGTTGAGCTGAGCTGGTCTGTGCCGGCCTATTCCACTTCAGAGGACGCCCTCTAGTTTATTTTTCATTGGAAGGGGATTTGGCTGCTATCAAGTGGTAGCAGCCCAGTATCAAACGCACGTCTGGCTTGTAAACAGGCAGCTGGCAGCTCTCCAAGCTCCCCACAGCGTGCAGCGCGGCCAGGCTGAGGAAAGTGGAGTTGTGACACTGATCCCAGCCCTATCACTCCCCGACAGCCTGCGCTAATAGACCCTTCAAACACTCTAACGTCTATCTATATTTTATTTGAGACATGCCAAGTCTGTTGTGTGTACACATTTGTGTGTGTTTGTGTGCTACGACACTGGATGTGCATCATATTGTGTGTGTGTGTGTGTGTGTGCATGTCTCTCTGGATGAGGCATCTTCTTTATTGCCTGTTGTTGACATGGATCCCTTTAGCCCTTAACAGGAGTCAGCGGGAGGGCTAAGCTGCTAACCAGCCACTCTGAGACACACACACACACACACACACACACACACACACACACACACACACACATACATACACAGAAACTCACACATTGCACTCCTTCACCAGTCGAAAAGCATTATTCAGCAGGTCAACAGCCTCTCTCACTACTTGGATGTGTGTGTGTGTGTGTGTGTGTGTACAGTATGTACTCGTCTGCTGGATGTGTGTGTGTGTGTGCTTGCGCTCAGCGCTTCAGGCTAAGGCACTCAGAGTGAAATTATGTTCTCAGACTGGCTCCGTGTTGCCCTCTTTATCCTGACAGGCGAGGAAACAGCCACAAATAAATAAGCAGCATGCTCTCTCCCCAGACGTGACCACCATGGCATACTAGCACTCCAGAAGACGGCGTGAAGAAAACAGAATTCTATTTTATTGTAGCGGGTGGCAGGGGACTGTGACTTGATAAGCATGGTGTGTTTGTTGTATTTGTGCCACTTAAAGTAAAGCTGCTTCTGTGGGAATAGATGTTAAAGGGGCGTGCGAGGACACAACAAGCATGGAGAAATTTGCCACTGGGCCATGGTCCAGTTACACTTCCAGGCAGATTTTTAACGCAATAAAACTGCAAAGATGATGGCATATTATGAAAAAAATAAAGGTTAAATATGAGGTTTAAATTATTTTATTTTCAAAAATCCTGAAAAATGTTGCAGCTTTTTACAGAAATGTGATCTCATTTTCTGCCATATATTCTTATATCCCCCTCTATCATTGTGGTGTAACACAAAATAATGTAACTGGCAATTAAAAGGTGGAGTAGGCGATTCTGGAGAAGTCCAACGCCATGACAAATACCATGATATAGCGTGAACAATGACACAGCAAGTAATGTAACTATCGTTACAGTTGCTGCCTCGAAGCTATCATGCAGAGAGAATGAGATGACCCAGAACAAGCACAACAACTCCAGACAGTGACACCTTCCGGGCTGTGTACAAACACAGGATCTTCTTTCAGCGCAGACACAGAACGGACAGCTAGCGGACAGTGAGGAGATATTCACGGAATTTGACAAAAAGACATTAACTAGATTAGAATTGCTTACTACCTTTAACTGTGGCTAGAGATCCTCTACACACTCTGAAACTGCTAATTAAAGGACGTCCACAGCCCCCCGACATGTGTTTTCACTTATTCAGGTTAATCAGACCTCTGCGCAGGTTGAAGTTGGGTGGAGAAATCCTGGGAATCATGTGAGGTCACCAAACTTCCACGAACTAATAAGAATCACTAAAGTGTAACTACTCTGCCATAATAGGTGCAGCAAATTAAAAGTCAGGGAGCTGTCAATCAAGTACAGTCTCCAGAAGAGGTCTAACTAGGAAAGATAAGTGAAAACACCTGTGTACAATGTCCTGTGACAGTCCAGCCACAACGTAAAGCTGAGACGCTACAAAAACTACGCTAAAAACAGATGCATTTTTTTTTACATAATGGACTTTCATATTCTAACATTTTTGATAAGGATCCCTTAGATTTGTTTTTGAAAAACTGTGACCAAGACATGAAATCTGCTCAGTTAGTAAGTTATTTATCAGGCATAACACATGACATTTGTAATAGCTAATATTGGGTTATAAATCAGCCCCAGCCGATTTATCAATCAGGCTCTGGCCATATGCAAATATCATGCTGTATTCATTAAAACATCTTGATCATACACTGTATGCACCTGCGCAATAAAAAACTCAAAAAACTTAAGTTGAGCCACTAGAATATTTTAGGGTTTATAACAAAAAAGTAGATCTTCAGTTTACCCCTAATCTAATCAGAAATCACATGTCAAAACAAAAGCGTGTTTTAATGTCTTATGCAATGCTCTCACATCATGACCCTCAAGAAAAGTCAACTCTGACCCAAAATATGATATAAAAATCTAACCTTGGTCCTAACCCAGATGTTTCCAAACTCATCATCACTCTAAACAGCAATAAGCTAATGTGATGGCTGACCTTTGTAGTTATGCAGTTCATACAAACAAGATCTTATTGGAGAGACTTACTGAGCACACAAAGGCAGAGACCAGCTTGTGCAGTTTCACAGTGAGCAACCATTTTGTTTTTGCTTTTTAGCCAGAGGGAATATAATCGATTTTTTTGTGTTGACAGCAGTTTTATTTAAATGTCTATAACCATAGACAAAAAAATGGAAAAAGTGAGTGTTCAAATGGTGGCTGATGATAATGAAAAGAAAACCCCTCCCCAGCTGGCCTATAAAAGACTTGCAGAGAGACATCTTTGAAGGTTCTCCTTCAAAGCCCCGGCTAGCCTCCACAGCCGCATCAGGGGATTTCTGTTATTAATTGAAGTTAATTTTCTGGGATATCAGTTTGCTGGGCACGTGGGAAAGATTGATAGCCCCCGCGCGTCTCCCGAGTGTTGGGATGTGGAGGGGGACGGGCAAGAGGACAGAGAAATGACACTGTTCCCTCACCATCCCAGAACCCGGCTTTCACTTTTATCATCCCCAAATCAAATTACAAACATCGGAGGCCAACCTTGGCTGGAGGAGATTTCCATAAGATTAATTAGGCCGGCTAGCCAAAGACAGAGTGGGCAGGGAAAATATAAAATAATAAATATAGGAGGGGGGGTAGTTAAGGGATGGGGGTTGGTAGAGGCATAAGGGATAAAATGTGTGTGTGGGTGTGTGTGTGGAATGTGTGTGAGAATGGGCAAGTCAAATGGACAATGGGTAATTAGTGCAAGCAGCAGATTCTCAAAGGCACAGAGAGGACAGCCGGGTGGGGGCTCTCCGTTGGCCCCGTGATGTGGAGGGCCGTACGGCAGGGCCCACATTTAATTAGCGCCACTTTGATACCCACAGGAGTGCCAGGGGCCCCGGGGCAACCTAAACAGTGACTGACAACCCCACACCTCCGGACGCTCCCTGCTCTCCAATTATAGATGCACCAAGCTGAGCGGGCCCTGTGTAAACCCTCATACAGAGGAACTCACGTGTGCATGCACGCACACATGCAAAGACATACGCACCTTTGTACTGCATGTGCACAAAATGCCCAAACAAGTCAGCCAACCAGGCAGCTGGCTCCAGCCTCTTCCTATTTGTGTGCTACAAATTGGCATTTGGATTAAATGGAGCTTGAGATGCCCTGAAGGCGGGAAGAGAAGACAATCTCTCACCTGGCCTGATCTGCTACCAGAGCAGACGTTTAAAATGAGGATTAATTTTGGGGGTGCAGGGGGGAGGTGGGGGTTAGTAGGAGGAATGGAAGGACAGAAGCAGCAGAGAAATCCTCTGCCTCTGTTTTCTGAGACAAGACCTATAAGCCAACAGGGGGTAAAAACAGGCCCTTGCTAAGCGTGCGCACGCACAAACACAGGCACAAAGCCTTGGTGTGCCGGTGCACAATCTGCAATATTAATGTATGGAAGCGAGTATGAATAAGTGACTGGAGAGCACAGGCTTTTGCTGTGTTGCGCTAGTCTATTTTTTATGTGAAGGGATGTGCCTGACACCACAACATTTTACAGTGCTTGAGTTGCGTGAACAAACAATGCCTAGGCGCCATGAATTATGCAACTGCAGTGTTTTCATTCAAACCAAACCACATATTTAGTAAACAAACTGCTTACTTTTTAGCTAACAAGATGTTTGTGTAAATAATAGATATTCAAATCTGTTCTCCCGACACAGAGGAAGAAAGTTGCCGTGTAATTTGTTGTATTATTTAGCACATTCTGTTTTCCTCCCGCTCTCTGACTCCCTCGCTGCCAATTCACGCCGCCTCGTTTACAAACACATAAATGAAAACATCAACAGCAACACGGTTGTTGTTCTTTCGCAATATGCCTTGTGAAAACACATATTTTTTTACTCCAGTAACTGCTGCCTGTCATAAATTAATTACTAGACTTTGAAATATTAATCCGCATGACACACATCCCTCACCAAGGAGGGGAATGGGAAGATTTTCAGTGACAAGCCAGACGCTGACTGCTTAGATTTTTAATCAAAAGAAATCAATAGGATAAATATTGTATGTAAAAGATGGCAGCGCTAACAATATGGCATCTAATCACATGCCTTTGCTTGTGCTGTCAAAGATAATTCCTCTACGTTCTCTCTTATGGGAAACCACAGTGGTGCGTTCAGTCGACAAGACTTTTCTAGAACACACTGCTGTTCTACTTGTCTGTAGCCCCAATAATGACGGGGTACACCACAAACCATGTTGTGTTTATTAAGGTACCAAGAGGTTGTGTTTTTTTCATCAATAAAGCTCTTTTGATTGGGGATTCCCTTTAATCGATAGAGGAAATCAAATAAACAGAGACTGCTAATGGCTGGATAATCTGTGACAGAGATCTGAAATCTACTAAAAGCTCAGGGGTTTGATCCCCCTCACACCCAAGGGCAAGGGGGAAGGGCATGGAAAAGAGGAGTCTTATTATTGCACAAACACCACCTCCTGCATATTAATGGACATGCAAGTTAAGTGAGCAATAAATACAATATTATTTATTATGGCCTCATTCCATTCAGGTGGGCCATCGAGAGGGACCTGGTATGGTTCTAACTGGCTTATAGGATTGGCTCACAAAGACACTTAAATGTGACAAAGCTCTTGCTTTTGTCATCAGTTCCGCTTTTCCTGCCATTCCAAATCAAAATGTCTACAGTGAGAGGTCTGCTGTACAAACGTTACAGTAAATGACAACACTGATGGTTGGTTTGATGTTTGTGGTTTTAATTTACTCTATCATTTGATAGGATTCATGAAACAGGTTTCCATCCAAATCAAAAGAAAATGCAAATGTATGTGCATTTCCGTTCAATAGCGTTACTGGGAGTTGGTTTATTGACATAAGCAGTAGGTGGCGCGAATGCTCCTGTTAGAGTCATTATACCACCGGCAGTACAGGGCAAAAACTTTTCCTTAACCTTGTCAAAGTGCTTTGTGTTGGCTAAAGATAACCATTTAAATGTTAACTACGCTTTATTTTCCGTGAGTGGATATTGTAAGAAAGGTATGTTGCCAGGAAAGGTTCATATATGTTCATTAATCCTGACTACATAGAACAAGCAATGTAACTTTCAAAACAAATTTGCTGCTGTGAATTCATAATCTTCATACACATGTTTTAGGAGACAGAGTTAGAAATAGTGTTCAGGCATTAATGGAGTCACTTACAAAAAAGTCACCAAAAGACTCTGGCAAAGCTCATTCTTTTTGTACACAGCCAAAATGATAAGCATTTTAGGACCAGGCTACCCACCCACACACATACATACAGTATATATTCACTAAACCCATCCTACGGGGCTAATGTCATGCCCACCCATCTCCACCACTACCACATTAGCCCATTTGTCACACTCTAGGCCCCCAAGGTAGTCCATAGAGTCGACCCTCTTGACCCAGACACTCTCTCACCCAACTGCCTCCAGAGCCTGGGGTGTCCCTTCGGTAACCACCACCACCACCCCCCCACCTACCCTTCCCTTCAACCTCAAATACTAGCACCACTCCCCCCTTTCGCCAACCTCTTCTCTGTCTGCACATGGAGCCTGGGGAAGCTAGAGCAGTGCCAGATGGGGCCTCTTGTTACCACAACATGCAGTCATGCATTTGTTGTAAAGCAGCCTCTCTTGCTCTCATTCTCCCCTGCCCTCTCGGCCTCTCTGTTCGCTCTATACATATTGATGTACAGAAACTTGGCATGACACGTAGAAGTTGACTCAATTCATGTAGACCCCCGACAGCTGTCAGACATTACATCCAATCAGTTTGGCTTTAACCAGCCATTGGGCAACGAGCCCAGACTGTTGAACACCAATGGCCTTTATTGAAGACGACAAATTGGGCCCTCTCAAAAACTCACCCATTTGCTCCGGATTGCAATTTGTCACCGCTTCGCCTACATTTTTTGGTGGTCACTGACAGTATATCACCTTTTCCCAGAGGACACGTTTCCATATACTGCATTAGAAGAGCTGTCACAGTCTTCCTCCCTTTCCTGATATTCTCTTTGCTCTCTGTCTCTTTCAGGAATGAGTTTGGTATGTGATTGACAGAGGATGTTTCCTGCATCTCCTGTGTATCCCCCCTTTACAGCCAGATACCTCACCTTCTTTGCACATCAAAGTGAACATCTGTATCCATCCAGTGTGAGTTGTTGTAAGAAACAAGATCTATATGCATATAAATCAGTGATTATCAGGTTACCAGCTTCCAAAGGAATAAGCCATGTCCATTATGGTGTTGATGTGATTCAGTCACACACTGGTAGGTATAATCAAGCCTCTGGGCTTTTCAAAATCAGCTATCTCTCTCACTGCATGGATATGCAAGATCAAATCATTATGATGACAGGAAACAAGCTAAAAGCGACTACGTGACTCACCGTGGCATTGCTGTCTTCATTAGGCAGCACAATTTAATAATTTTTTCCAGATCTCCTTTACTACACACAATATTGTTTACCAAACTTATCATCAATTTTAACATCAACAGTGGATTGATTGGACTTTGCTGTTCCTGATTTGAGCTTAACTCGCTGTTGAGCTTCTTTGAGCTCCTTCACATTCAGCACTGTACTCATTGCAATTTTAAATCCCCCCCACCCCAAATCTGTCTGCCAGTTTAACCTAACTGGATAGAATAAAAGAAGTAATAAACTTCACATTAAGACAGGTATTGTTGGGGCGGAGAGCAACATTGGGATTGGGCACACAACTCATGTTGAAACCATCAAGCCATCGACCGACACCACGCCTCATCCATCCCACAGCTGCAAACCATTATCATTTGTTATAGATTCTGTATATCAACAAGGAAAACATTACATAAAGGGTTCCATATGGTCTAGAAATGCCATTTTGTGTGTTGGACACTAAACGGTTTGGAGTAATTTAACATGATCTCCTTTGGAGAAAGAATCTTGCCCCCCTCCAGCGAACATTCTAACAAAAGACACAGAAAACATGTGGCGTTGATGCATGCAAGTGCAATAACATTTATTCTGCAAATCGCTACCACATTGGGCTGTGTTTTTTCAGGTAAGCTGGCTTAACAATAACCGATCATACAGTAAATTGTACCTTATGTTTCTATTAATGAAGGAATAGTTGGAAAATAGGAAAATTGTCCACAATTAATAAAAAGGGGGGAGGCAGACATTTCCTGTTCAAACACATTTAGTCGATAATAAATCTATATCAATGCCATTTTGATATGTAAGGAATCAAATTTCCCCACATGTACATTATGCATGCACAAACTGACAGAAATCGCACTTGTTGAGATAATTTGTCCGCATGTATTTGTTTGTTGGCAGGACTGTGTGCGACCTGTTGTATTCTTGGCTGCTGGTGTTGGCTGTTGCCCAGGACTTCCAATTAACGCAAAATGCCAACAACATGCCGTCTGCTGGATCATCATGTGTGCCAGACAAAACAGGAGCAGTCGTGCCTTTGCTCTGCGACGCTGTGCAACATTAAGGTTTTAATTGCTGTCAGTTCATCACTTAACACCCACATCATGGGAGGGCATTCCCGCCCACTGCTGGCACCTTGCCAGTGCCAGGCTACAGAGGCAGAAGGCTGGCATAAAAAGGTAAGAATGGAGGGACCATGTAGGGTACAGGGGTTGGGAAGGAAGAGGAGGAAAACAGGAAAGTAGAAGGAACTGTGGAAGTAAGCGAACAAATAGCAAACAAAAGACATTCTTGAACTAAAAACTGAACCTGTAGCAAACATCGCTCCAACAACCAAATTAACTGAGAACCAACATTCTACAAAAATAACTCTTCTGCTACGTCGAGAATCAACATAGCTGGATGAGCGTGGTTCAGATTCCACATTGAACAGGGTTCCACCCTTCACCAGTGACGCGTCGGCTGAGCTAATTCACTAAATAGTCTGTGTGAACAACCTCTGGCCCCACTCCACCCTTTTTCCTCACATCAAAGTAATTTTATTAGGGGAGAGATTAGACTGCACTTAACCTCTAATGATGCCATATAAGAGGCTGAAGAAAGAGGTTTCTGCATGACGCTGTTTTATTTGATAGTTTCAATATGAAGAAAGGAAGGAGAGCAGCAGGGGGAGTGTGAGGCATGACAACTCCATATCTGAAAGCAACGTTATGGCGCAGGCGGCCCTGCCACCACTCCTATCCCACCCTCTCTGACGAAGTACAGATGTTTTCCCCTCCCTCTTTCCTCCCACTTCACCCCTTTCTTTCTCTCTAACCTCCCGCAATCCCTTTTTTCCTCCTTTAGTCAAACTCCCTTCCCCTCCCTCTGGCTTTTTTTTCTCCCCCACGAAAAATAGGCCAAGGTAACTTGCCAGCACCCCCCCCCCCGCCACCCCTCCCCTGGGGTTTGTGTGATATTTAACTACGGCTACAGTGGCATTTACTAATTTTATATGTGCAGAATTTATGTCAGATTCTTATTCAGTGAGAACAGGGGAGAGGAGCAAAGGTGGCTGGCTCCGTGTCCACTGTGTATACACTGGTATTATGTGAACTATTCACAACACGTCCACTGACACAAGCATTGCTATTTTGTCTATAACGCCGCTGCTTTCCAACCCAGGTGCCACAATTAAAGCCTAACCTTAGCATTTGGAGAGGGAGACATGAAGGAGCCAATTTGTTGTCGACCACACGCCCCGACTTCGATACAGAGTGGCCAATAAAGGTATTCTTTTTCTTTTTTTGTTCTTTCACAGGGCGCTCACAGCCCAGGGGCCACATCTTGTTGACAGGGGTGTGGGGTCAATCAGATACTACCGATACAGCGACACAGACAAAAGACAAAGACAAAGGCACATACACATACACAAACACACAAAGGTATGCACATACACACAGACAGACAGGCAGACTCACAGAATTAATCATCATTGATTAAATCACTAAATACTGATAAAGCTGTAATAAATGCATTTGGTTACAGACATTGACTTTGGACATAGTTTTGCGTTTATGGATGTTTTTTCATTTATAGCCATCAATCAAGTCATCCAAAATAAATGCATGATCAATCAGAGAAACACGTTACATCCATTGGGGATCACCCTGGAAACTGGAAAGAAATGTCATTATGACATTCCAATCTGAACTTGTGACTGCTGCAGATTTTGACTGCTGCAAAACAGTGAGTTAGAGAAAGCAAAAGTGAATGAAAGAGAGAGAGAATGAGAAAAAGAGACTAAGAAAGAGAAAGCAAAAGAGAGAGTTGTAGGACGGGGGGAAAGAATGATAAAAGGAACTGCCTGAAAAGGGGGTTCAGGAGATTGACCTGTGGGGCTTAAAATCAAATTGCAACGGTATTGTATTCCCTCCCATTTCCAGTACGGGTAGTAAGCTCCTTATTGATAGACGAGAGATGAGACCACCCATACCTGGGGCTCATCCTGCTGTCACCGTGCAGGACGGGCACCGGGAGGAGGGAGAAATCACACATCACATGTGGGGCCCTTTTCTATTTTGCTGCCAAAGCCAAAGCCAAAGCCAAATCCCCAGGGTGGGATCCCGCCTCGTCCCACAACTCAATAAAATAATTAGCTTTTGGACGGCCCGGCCGTTAATCAAGCTGCTCTAACATATGCAAAGGCGAAAAGAGTAAGAGAAGAAAAAGATATATTCATTTTTTTTTATCCGCCTTTTCACTTGGCGAGCCATGGCACTTTTATCTGTAAAAGTCGCTGATGTGAGTTCTTTTTGCCAGATTTCTATAAAACATACAGCACAGCCAGATTGCTTTTTAATTTTATGTTTAGTCTACAGGAAGCCAGATTATTGCTCCCCAGACTGAAGGGGTTGAGAAGTAAATGAGAGAATCAGCACAAACTGTTTCGTTTCAAATAAATCTGCTAGGTGCTGGAGAGAGGGCACGTCATGTGAAGATTTTGTTTAAATAAACTCCCCAAGATTCCTGTGAGTGTAATTGTTAGCTATAAATGAAACATCTGTTTGGCTGTGGCGTCGCCGTCAAAGAATGCCCCAACAATTACAGCAGCCCACAGACAAATAAACAACCCTGAATGGGAAGCATTAAAAAGCCAAAAAACACATTTTCTAGTAGCACATTTACAAACGCTTTGTCAATAATCCAATAGCTATACAAACACTAGCATTCACTTAGTTCGTTTAAGATAACTTTTGGACACTATTTATTTGTAATTCTACAAAAACAATGCAACCTCGAAATCAAAAGAAAAATGGGGGGAAACATTCGCAATTCTGAACTCAATTCTGTCTCTCTCAGGTGTATGAAAAGTGATGTAGAGGTGATAGGAGGCTGTCTGACAACAAGTGTGGAGGTCTTTGCAACATGCCACTGTTGGAAATGGCACTAAAATATGGGGCGCTAATTTAAGGCCCGACACATTTCAGTGTCTAATTTTGCTATTGCTACACATTACAATCAGGAGGTTGCAGATATGTGTTTTACGCTCACCCTTTTGGGGGATTAATCAGTATTTTCGCACCTAGAGTGCTACATGTGAAGGGCAATTGGGCTTAACCTTAGATATGCAAATAAACCCCTGTCTATACATGCCATACTTGAGAATGTACTTCAGTTGAAAGCAAAAGGTCACAAAGACGACCCATAATGTCAGCAGTCACCAATACTGTGCGTTTTTGTTTTTTTACACTAGACTAAAACGTCATAACAAGATAAAGTAACAGTTTGGATAAGAGAGGTAGAAAGTATAACCAACTGTCAGACTCTCTCAATTCCTGGTGGTCAGATACCTCACACTGTCTGAGTACTGATTCAAGGAATACCATGAAAAAACAATATTATAGATACACCTGCTGAGAGAAGAAAACAAGTCAATGTGCAACAGTCAGATAAACCGAGGATAAGAGCACTCATAGAGCTCTTACCCTTGAGAGAGAATCTGTGAGAGCACTCATAGATTTTTTCTTTGCAGCGAGCATGAAGTAATACTGAAATGCTAAATAACAACGACTTCTATACAGTTCACAAAAACAGAGTGAAACACACGCCGGCCCCCTCATCTTTTATATTTTCTTTCCATGCTCCTCCAGGCCCCCGTCCAAAGCTCACATCTCTAATGCATGAACCCATCGCCAGGCATTGTGGGGGAATCCGGCATCAACCAACAAAGTGTTCAATAAAATATGGAGGCATGGCGTTCAAAGCCATGCTAAACGCACCTGACATAGGGGAGAGAAAGCAGGACGTGCAGCTTTTGTCAGAAAGGGTGAAGCGAGCGAGGAGCACATGAGAAAGGAGAGACTGAGAGGAACTGTTGGGAGGAATATTGTAACTTTCAGATCATAACACTTCCACTGTGGCTTGGGAGCAATGATGGTCGAGTGGTGGCTTACACAGATCTTGCCTGTACGTGTGTGTGTTCGAGTGAGTGTACGTGTGTGTACAGGTTGTTGATTTTCGGCTGGCGTGCGGTGTGATTTAATGCGCCCATTACATTCCATCCTGATTAGTTTCACCATCCATAAACTGCACCACAGATTTGATTATAGTTTAGTTTAGTTAAATGAAATTTGATACTTTAGAATGGAGCACTGACTCTTAAGAGTTACAGTTGAAACTCTGTGTAACCGAGTTGCCAAGAGTTAGATGAAGGTCAATACCAATTTCACATCTGTACAGAAAATATGTACCTAGCAGTTGATTAGCGTAGATTTGCATAAATACTGGAAAGAGGGGGGAAACAGCTAGGCTGCCTCTGTCCAAATGTAACAAAATGCACCTCACAGCAACTCTAATGCTCTAACATGTTATATTTTGTTTGTTTAAGCCGTACAGAAGTAAGAAATATTCCTAGCACATAAACCCCATTACAACAGTGACATTGTCATTTTTTTACAGGGATTACACCACCAACATACAATGTATATAACTGATGTTAATTACTGAGCTTGTGGGTGGATTCTGTTGCCTTTGGACAGAGCCAGGCTAACCATTACCCCGTTGCCAGTCTTTTTGCTAAGCTAACCAGCTGCTGGCTCCAGCTACATATTTACCTTGCGGATGTGAGAGGCAATTTTTCCCCTAAATATAAATCTGAGTGATTAAAAAAAGAAATTAGTTCACCGAAGAGCAAACTGTATTTATACATGTTTTCTATATTTTCATTTCTGAATTATGAGGCCTCAGTTTGATGGCACTAGTTTACGTGGTGGTGTGTGTGTGTGTGTGTGTGTGTGTGTGTGTGTGTGTGTGTGTGTGGTGGGGTAGACAGAGAACAAGAGAGACAGCTAGAGCAGGAGAGATTGAGCACAGCGGACTGTGTGGCCAATGATGTCTGCAGATCATCATGTATCATAATTACCCGCAGCAGAAATTAGAGTAGGGATGTTGAAATTTCCATCATGTCTGTTTTCTTTGGGCCTCGCGCACCTAATCACCTCCAACGGAATGCGGCTGTCAATCATTGCATGACTCCTGTCCTCAATCCATAATTCCACGGTCCCTCGAGTGGCGCTGCATGCCGGACCGAGCTGCCTCACACATGCAGAGACACACATGACTGTATGCACGCAAACGTATGCACATTTTCTAGACTACACAAACACTTGTGTACAGTACACACACTCAACAAGATTAGTTAAGAACAAGAGGCCTCGAGCAGCCAAATGAAATAAATAAATAAATAGATAAATAAATAAAATACAAGCTGGTGTTCTCATAAATTTTAGATGACAGGCTTATATTGATTAGGGTGTGTTTGAAACTAAACAAGTTATATCCTTGGCCCAGAGCACTGAACATGCACTCTGTAATAATTATTTATGATATATTTGGAGAGCGGCCCAGTGATGTTTCGGCATAATAAGCAGGAGCAGACTACTGACTGTAATCACCTGGGCTATCTTTCAGTACTTGAACACCAAGACTGGACAGAAAGCCTGAGAAATACAAACTTAATTTTTTTTCTTGTTAGCTGTCAAAAAAAACCCCGACTCAAAATCATCTTCCCTTATGAGGGGTCAATCAAACAATTTTTTTCTAAGGACAAGATGAAAAATTCACTTGCACAGCATAACCACTTGATTGAAATGACTAGGCATGGATTTTAATTTCAACTTGTGTTCTTAAGCAGTTCTAAGAAGAATAACAGCAGTAGATCCAAACTATAACCAGACACCATCCATAAATAACTGCAGCTACATCTATCAGTATTGCCTGAAGAAGAATGGCATGATAAAACCTCCCTTGTCAGATGGCGCTCCAGTGCATTCAATATCTAAGTCTGACTTGCAAAATGCCCAGGTTCCACTCTGTGTATGTGTGAGTGTATGTGTGTTTATGTGCTGATAAGCCCTGGGAAAATGAGGCGGGCACCTGCAAGTGACAGGTGATGCACTTCACATTTAACAAGCTTACACTCCAGTGTGTCCGTACATACAAACAGGGCGTAAGTAGCTTGGAAATCAATGGCCTCTAAGGGGAAGAGAAGTGCCCACACCCCGCAGTCCTTCATGTCTGGCCAATGAGAGCTTAGACATTGCTAATCCATGTTTAATATCAAGGACCTGTGGCACATGAGTAGGAACAGGAGGGGGAGGCGGGGCAAAAACACAGCACTCTCAGATTTCCAATTTGGAACAAATAAAAAATTGAACAGTAATGTAAGACTAATCAGGAGCTGTTGTTTACATAGCTGTGACCTCTGACTTGATGTGTGATGATGTTGTCCTGTGGGGCCTCGGTGTGTGTGAATGCTTCTGTACACGTGTGTGTGTGTGTGTGTGTGGATTACACTGGGCAGGCTCTGTTTGTTGACCGCTTTCCACCACAGATCACTCCTCACATGTATTAACGCACAGAAGGTGCTCTTAACTTGTCTGGCCCGGAGATGGCTACAGAGGAGACACCGCCTTTTTCATTTTTTGTAGGCAGCGATGTAATTGCCCTGGTTCATCCACACTATGTCACATGCCCCATTTACTTTTACAACTTTACAACTTTTGAAATACTATGCCTCAGACATTCACAGACAACCAACAATGTTTCCCACCTGTGGACAGCCTTATTAGCCTGATTGGCATCTCTAATATCCGAAAATATGATTTTCCAAGCCTTAAAACACGTGTGCACCATACTTCAGATGCTGCAGATGAGTTACTAGTTTCGGATCTTAAAGAATAAAGCAGGCTGAACAAAAAGGACCAAAAACAAATATTTGTTAATCTGTCTCAATACTATCTTGGTTATGCAGCCTGTCTGAGGCCCACTTTTTTCTATTGAAGATGTAAATAGTGCATTTGTTGTGGACTATTTTCAGCTGCGGATTAGGGGCTCTGGTGAGTGTTTACACTAACAGACTTGTGTGGAATTGACTCAAAAGTTTCCATATTTGTAATATATTTGTAAGTAACATGTCGCCGAGTTCAATGGCGAGTATTTATTTGTTATAGTTAGTCACCAACTTCAATGTTTTTTTTTAACCTTTAACTTCTGAGTCACACACCAGTTACGCTAGGCCAC
>JAPMOB010219703.1:0-13877 GCA_029875015.1 Lepomis gibbosus | reverse complement strand
CACACACACACACACACACACACACACACACACACACACACACACACACACACACACACACACACACACACACACCATCATGGTTATTATGTTTTAAAGGCATCTACGCTCAGGCCTGAAAGAGGCATTCTTGCTTCTTAATTATATGCAGGACCCAGTCATTATTGGCAAGGATATTAGATAGTTTATTTAATCAACAGTCAGCTGACACTTGCTTGTGGAGCCTTTCAAATCTGTGTGTACATAAAAGCACCAGTCTCATAGACAAGCCACTGTGTTTAAGCCCAGATGTCAGCCTTTGACAAGTGGGAGGGAGAGAACCAGAGAGAGTGATGAAGTGGTAAGCGTCTCGTTAGGTGATGCAGTGGGAAATGGGACCAACGTATTACTACATTTTAGTGCATGACTGCTGCTAATCAATTGGACCAAAGCACAGTTTCACAGGATTTTGACACTTTTAGCAAATGTACAAATTTGTGGTAATATAATAAATAAAATAGCTCTTATTTTTCATAAAAGCTGATACAAGAATTTGTCCTTTTTATACAAACCAGAATTAGCTGAACAACGGATCATTTGGATTTTTGTTATCTTGCAGTTTGCTTTTACATGTGCTCTGTAATGCTGCTGATAATACTCTACACTAGCTGCTGCAGCAGTGATTAAGGACAGGTGTCGTATGTGGATGCTTTGAGATCTGCACAAGAGGAACTAGAGATGAAAAGATGCGTGTATGTAAGTGAAAGGACAGATGGCGTAGCGCACTGAGACTTGATAACAAGAGAAGAAATAAATGGACTTCTTATGAAAGGAGAGAGAGGGAGTGATAGGTGAGGCCTGGGGAAGCATGTGTTGTCCAGATGCTGATCATAAAGACAGAAAAGGGGAGAGGGTGCCTAACCCCAACGCTGCAGGCAGTAGAATAATGAGGCTGCAGCTTACTGTAAACTTCAAAACAGGAACAAAGAGACGCAGCACAAGACAAGAAAGAGATGCAGAGGTATGGAGGAATAAGGAGGGAGATGGAAGCCTGAGAGACCAGATGATTGTGTCTGTGTATCATGTGGAGAGATGCATACTATTACCTTGTATCTTAAATTTAAATATTGTCACAGACATCCATGAAATGTTGCTAGCTGTGTAGAGATGTGTTGCCATTGTCATTTGTACAAAATTTTTTTAATATGTAGTTTCCAAAACATCAGTGAGTCACAGTTGAAGTAGGCCTATTTGGCAGAAACTGCGCAGGCTCTTTGATTTGGCGCTGAGGTCACAGACAGAGGTTACAGTACAGTTCAGCTGCAGTGGCTTATCTTGCCAGAAGGTACAGGAAATTGAGTAAAAGGAGCACATAGCTGCCTCCTGAAGAAGGACGGACATGTCTAAAATAAAAAAAGATGGAGGAGAGGATGCCCCATGGAAATGACAAAAAGGACAAAATGAGGTAAGCAACACTAAATGTGTCATCCTCAATAAAGACTTTTTGTATTTCTATCATCCTGCACAAGTTGGAAATGTGTGTACAGTGTGTCGTTATTTATGTTTTAGCCCCAAAGATCTTCATAACACAGTTAACACTGCTTTTATTGGCAAAACCTGCGTATTTATTGAAGCGATTGTTCCCACATTTTATGGAGTTTTATTTCCTTTTGTAGACAACCTTCAATCTTCACGGACTCAATACCTGGACACAGGAAGTGTATGTCCTGCCAAGAAAAGCCTGTTAAAATACTAAAAAAGGATTGATTTTGTGAGCCAAAGAAAAAAAAGCATCATTAGCATTTTAATGAGATGTCTGTTAAACAAAGTTAGTCCAGTCATTTACAGGTTTAGAAGGGTTTTCATTAGCTCTGTGAGGAATTCATAATAAAAAAAAAGATGGGGACGTTTTAGAACAATTCTGCACATTTTCAGTTCATTTTTAGCAGCAAAAGAACAATCACAAATCCCCTTCATTCACCCCCTCTGTCCCCTGAATCCCACACTCCTCCTTGCTGATTCATATATCTATAAACATACACAAACTCTTATATACTGTATATTCCCACAACAGTGTTTCATGTATTATTCTTTACTTCCCAGAAGTTCCCTCCTTTTAAATCCCTGCCTGGAGCTGTGTCTAACATTGGAAGATGGCGTGTAGGAACAAATTTTTTCTCCCTAGCGATGTGCAATTTAGCTGTTGACGAAGCATGTAAATATGTGTGCTCATCTACTCATTAGCAACATTTCAGATGGTTCAGTGTGTTTCTAGCCTACAATAAAAAAATGTGACAGCAAGTCATTAAGGGCCGACATCCTCCCTTATTACTGTCACAGGCAGTTATGCACTAATACACACACGCATGTGCTTGCATAAACACGTTTTTAGCTTTTACACACACTCAAACAGGTACACTTAAAACTGTAAACCATCACTTGCGCAACAAATAAATCACCAGTCAGACTGCTGTAAAAACAACATTCCCAGGACACAAAAATGAACGTCCTGGTGTCTTGTCACACATCTGCAAGTGTAGGCGTGCACACATACTATTAAAATTATTGACCACTGTGTCTCCTTGAGGCGTACGGCTCCTCTCCACCTGCTGCTTCTGTGTGATGAGATATTTATCTGTCTGACTGAAGGTTACTGAAATTCCAAGCATAAGAGAGCTCCGCCTCTTTCTGGCAAATCCATGTGTGTAATGCAAGACTGTGCATGTTTATGTGGGATTTCTACATGTGGTTGTGTAATGACATAGGCATCAGTGTGCATGTCGGTGTGAAAACAGGTGTTTCCGTATCGCTAGTTGTGCTAAATATGTGTAAACGAAGAGCGTCGACACTGTTGTTGAGAAGGTGTTTACTGAAAATATGAGGAGACGGCGCACAAGTGTATGTGTGTTTTTCTATCTCTGTCCAGCCAGTCTAAAATTGGGTGCAATTTTGGAGAGAGTACAGCAAGGAATATTACAGCAAGCAGTGGAAAACTCCATCTTACTAAGTGTGTGTGTGTGTGTTTGTATGCACACATTCGAGTACAGGACTCTGCCTCACATTCTGTTGACCTTTCCTCCTTAAGGGGCAATTTAAATCCAAGGACAGGTGATTATTTTTTCTGAAACTGATAGCAAACTGCACAGTGATACGGGGCTTTTTTTGATTACAGTTTTAATTTCTCTTACACTAATTTATATATACACACACACTCTCACCCACACACACAGTAGTCACAGTGTCTTCCCTTGAGTCAGCTCTGGGAGCTAGAGTGGAAATCTCTGTGAAGAAACAGCGAGTGCAAACCACAGTAGTGACCAACAAGCAGCTGCAACTTTTACACTGACATCATTTGCTTATAGGTGTGAGTGTGCGTGTATACCGGTCTATCTGTGCAATATTTCTTGATGTTAAGACTTTAGGCTGGGTTAGTCCTTGTCCAGCGCTCACAGACATTGTTAGAGAAGTGGCAGCTTGTCTCGAGAGTTGTGTTAGCATGTTCTTGGTATTACTCTGGTCTGCTCTGTTCCTCCTCAGACTTTGTCCGTGCTCCAGCAGTACAGTTAATTGGGCAGTAAGGAGGCTTTTCAACACTGAGGCTTTCCGTTGTAACGTCAAACAGTAATTAGACAACCCTGGAAGCCTGAACCTCTTCTTCCATAACGTGCTGTCTGATTGCCGCAACCTCAAGCTAATGACTGTTTGCAGCATTTTGCGTTATTTGGGACCCAGCTTTATATCAAATTATTTTTTCTGAGTGTCTCATCCATGAAGACAGTCCTGACATGCCAAGAGACTTGTTTCTGCACAGGGACAGCTGTTCACATCTCATGTATTTAGCAGATGCACTTTCAAGAGGTGGCGTGAAACTGTCTGTGGCTGTTCTGTCATGTGATGGTCAGGAGTTTGCTTCATGGGAATGACATCCTGTGTTGTCTGTGTTGGTGTTTCAGGGCAGCAACAGACCATAATATTGACAACACCACTGCCATGCTGAGAGAGTGGCTGAAGAGAGCCCAGAACGTCTACCATTACGTGGAGTGGAGACCCATGGAGGAGCCAAAGTGAGTCATGCTTTCCACAGGAATCATTTATTAACATCTATTTAAAGCAAGTCAGACTCTGATTTTATATGCTCAGGTTGTCTCACATCACTAGGTGTTTTGTAATGGGATTGTGAAGACCTATAAACTACCTTGTATCTCTGCATCAGATCCTACACAGATGAGTGGGGTCCTAAGCACTGGCCTCCTTCAAGGTTCAACCACGTGATGAAGCTGAGACAGGCGGCGCTGAAGGCTGCCAGGGAACGATGGGCTGACTATATACTAGTAAGCCTCCAATGATAAATATGCAGTAATTCAGACACTTATGTTAAGTTAACAGAGTGACCATTTATTGCACATGGTTACACAGTTGGATTTGGCAGGATAGGCTCTGAAACGAATTTGAGCAGCAACAAAGATTCTGCTCAGAGAACTAATCCCCCCTGAATAAAAATATACATGAACAATACCAAACATGTAGCGCGTAAGGAGGAGATTGAGCGAGCAAACAGCGTTTGCCCGAGTGTACAGCAGAGTGTGACTGGTTTTAATGGCCACACTTCAGCATTAATATGATTGGGCGATACCAGTCAGCTGATAGCCACACAGCTGTTAAAGGTAATTGTGACACATGAATGAAACAGCTGAAACGATGTCAGAGCTAACGCTGTGCATTGATTAGATTCTGAACAGGGAACATAGACTGATTTTTCAAATTTGTAACTGAAGGTCACTGATTAAATTCCAGATGAGGTTTTGATTTGGATTTTGACCATCTTCACTGCAACAAATATATCTGTAATTACAAATATATTTGTAATTTGTTTTTAAATAATGTTGTGTAGCATAGTTAATTTCAGAATTGATGCTATATGGTGAACGACTTGTGCACTCAGACCCTTTCCCCTCTTTAGTTTGTAGACAGTGACAACCTGCTAACCAACCCACGTGTGCTGAACCTGCTAATGGCTGAAAACATGACCCTGGTCGCTCCCATGTTAGAGTCTCGCTCACTCTACTCCAACTTCTGGTGTGGCATCACCCCACAGGTGCAGTTTGAACATCAGTTCATGGATCTGTCCACACACTCAGCTAGATTTCTTACCTAAACCTGGTGCACTTTCTCTCTCCTCTCTGTCAGGGTTACTATAAGCGAACCCCAGACTACCAGCCGATCCGGGAGTGGAAGCGGCTTGGCTGTTTCCCTGTTCCCATGGTGCACAGCACCTTCTTATTAGACCTGCGTCGTGAATCCAGCAGGGACCTGGCCTTCCACCCTCCTCACCCGGACTACAGCTGGGCATTTGATGACATCATGGTGTTTGCGTTCTCAGCGCGCCAAGCAGGTCAATTTGAAAACTCAACTCACAACAAACTGCTACATGTGTGGCAGGGTGGCACATCCCTTTGCTTTGTCAGTGAACAAACAAACTTAGAGGAATACTGGTAAATGAGGTACCAATAGAAGCAGAAAAAAATATTTGACTCTGCATGTGGCTGTTTGTCAGTGTGCAACATGTTTGTAGAGTTTTTGATGTGAGTAATCTTTGGTAGTGGATCACTTAAAGTCAGCAGACTGACTGTCAGCACATATGAATTCTCCCTATTTCTGCTACTGTTACGCTACATTTTAACACTCACTCTAATCCTGTAAATGTCACTTATCGGCACAGTGAAATGTGAATTGTCATCAATTGAAACATAATTAAATTAATTTATAATAGAAGGATGAAACAGAACCCAGTTACTTACAATTTAATAAATTCGGTATATTCACTAATTGACTTACATAATGAGGGTTATTTCTACAAAAGAGGGGATAATTTTGATGATACACTGATATATTTATTCATCTTATAACATAAGTTTCTCACGGCAGAATGTATTTAATCCTTCACAAAGCATTCAGTGCACTGTTAAATTAAAATGTATTTCAAGAGTGATATGGTAAAAAGGTCTCCTCCCATTATCCAGGGTGTATCACGTTGTACTAACCAAATCCCTCGTTCATTTATGGGAGGTGCTAAATGCATAATAATAACATTTTAAGGAACTTCAAGTAGTTTATTTGTTGAGTTTTTATTTGTGTAGCATGCAGGCTGTGGTTTGACACTCAAGGTATGAGCACCCGGGGGTGGTCTAATTTTCATGTTTATTTGAAATCCTCGGGTCAAGAGGTTGTGTTTACAGAACCGTGTGTGCGTGCGTGTGTTATCCAGGTGTGCAGATGTATGTGTGTAACAGAGAACACTACGGTTTCCTGCCCGTCCCTCTCAAAGCACAGCAGAATGTGGAAGATGAAAGGGAGAGCTTCATACACACCATCACAGAGGCTTTAAGTGAGTACACACACACACACACACACACACACACACACACACACACACACACACACACACAAACACACACACACTACACACGCACACTTAGCAGCTGAGTTTACTGTCTGTCACTCCATGATTACTTCATCTCACAGGTTTGTTTCTTCTCCTTCCTGACCTCCCACAACCCTTTGTGGTTGCATCCTGTCAACCCTCTTTGCTTTAATGCCCCTCCTCCGTACTGTCTCCCTCTCTCTGTTTTTTCAACCCCCACCTCCCTCTCACTTTCCCTCCCTTTTGGCCTCTTCTCTCTGCTCAGATTTTAAATAAACCAAATTTAAATAAATCACCACAATCCTGAGGATATTTGGTTATTTTCTAACCCTGTTTTTGCTGTCTTAACCTTTCACGTCCTTCCTCTTTCTGTCAACAGTTGACCACGACATTGAGCCCTCTGAGCACCTGTACTCTTCGCCATCACCACAGGACACGATAGGCTTTGATAAAGTGAGTTGTGAGTGTGCTGGCTCTGCCTGGATAAACAGGGGCTCTTAAACTACTGTCCCTCTGTATATTTACTGTTTATCAGCAACTTCCACTTCCTGTTTTAGTTTCTCTCCACATTCTTCATCTTCTTTCTCTGCCCTTGCCTTCACCTTTCTGACCCTAACTTGTGTTCTGTTTGTCCTGTCTTTCTTTGCGTTCTCCTATTCTATAAGACAAACAGTGACACTGAGCGAAAAACGTACTACAGTAGAAATATTAGGGATATTTTCTGTTTAAATGTTTAGGTTTTCCTGATCAACCTGAAGCGTCGGCTGGACAGAAGAACCAGAATGTTGAAAACAATGGCTTCGCTGGGTCTACATGTCACGCTGACAGACGCTGTGGACGGAAAGTAGGTCACAAACACACAGCCCTGCATGCACTCAGTTAACTGACCTGAAGGCTGATTTAATCCTGAAAAAAATCTCCTCACACTCAGTGATACAGTCTTACAGAGATTTGGTGTTTTCAGCGATATGCTTGACTTACTTTCCCTCCTCAGACCTTTAATCCACTGTTAAGAATGTCTTAATCCTTACAGCCTTTGTTTGTCTGGCAAATTGTATTACTTATTACAACTCGCTAACTCTGACTTTGCTGTGTTTTGCAGTGAAGCTTTTTTCACTGTTTCATTACTCAGCTGCAAGTGCAGTTAAAAGAAATACCCTCCTTTTCCCACTAATACTCCTCTTTTCTGCCTCTCTTTCAGGGCTCTCAATTCATCCCAGCTGCAGGCGCTGGGAATAGAGATGATGCCGCACTACAAGGACCCTTACTCTGGCCGAGTCCTGACCCGTGGGGAGATTGGTTGCTTCCTAAGCCATCACTCTATATGGATGCAGGTGAGAGCAGAGTAGCGCACTAATATGTGGAAGACGGGTTGTGCAGTGGACAGTGAAGGCGGAAGATCTTGTGACTGTACTGCAGATGATCACAAGACCAACTCACAAAAGTGACCTTCAACAGGAAATACACGTGTAAAGGTAGAAAACTAAAGAAGTGGGCATGTAATTATTCTATGGACCTTGTGCATTTCAACAACAAGGACATGCTCCAAGTCAGAAGAGGTAAGAGACTGAAGAAGACTTACATAACATTAACATAGCATGGTTTATTGAGGAAAGTAAGTTAAAAGTATTCAGCTAATCTAGTGATGGTTTGTGGCTCCAAAAAATCTTAATAACTTACAAACCTATATCATCATACTGAGAAGTTGAACTGCAACACACTATTGTCTCTCGTTAGTTGAGCAGGTTGTAAGCTAATCACGCTGATATCAGCTGTTGATGTTGGGGTGTCAGGAAATACAGCACAAACTCCTAAATGTGGCTATGTGTTCATAGCTTTGAGAAATTTATGTGTGGACCAACTTTTTACTTTCAGTTTTCATAAGCTGGCTATAGACACTGAAAGTTAAAAGACAATTCACTAAGAAAGAACACGCCAATGTCGCTTATCAAAAGGTAGTTTATTTGATAATGGAGAGGAAATATGATGGAAGGCTTGAGAAGGGAGGGATGAAGGAGTCCAGAAAAGATGGATGAAGAGGGTTGAGACTCAGGGTGGGGGCTTGTCTCGATAAGCGGCTTGCTTATCATTCCCCTGTAGTTCCTGTAGTAGAAAAAGAACAATTACTTGGTTGAATTATTAAATCTAGCACGCGTGTCTTTGATGTTGGGGGAAACCGGAGCGCCCAGCGGAAACCCATGCGAACACGGGGAGGACATACAAACTCCACACAGACTCAAATCAAATTCAGAGTTGAAAAATATAGATCCTTATGTTTTGTTTTTGTGGTGTGATCAGATTTAATTGACCATCTTTGTCTAAATGAGTCCCACCCACTTCAAACCAGTGAGAAGAGGGCTGACAAAACCCAGAAATGCAGAAATCTCTGATGTGAAAAATGTGTTCATGTATGACCCCCTCACTTAAGGAAAGAAGCTGAAACCCAGATATTGGTTTTCAGGGTCTTTAAAACAACAACAACAAAAAAGCAACATTCAACACAGAGTCTTTCTGTCTTTCTGCCTACCTCTAGTTTTCATTTCTTGTCATAATTTTGCAATTAATTTTATACAGACAAGATAAGATTAGTAAGCAGAGCACAATGGTCACCAGGAATAATGTAAAAAAGACGGACAATCTGTCAAAACTACAACTGTATTCTTTCATTTTAACTTTTATGTTTGTGTTCTCTGACCATCAGGTGTTGGAGCATGGCCTCCAGAGTGTCCTTGTTTTAGAGGACGACGTGAGGTTTGAGCCCAGGTTTAAAAGGCGGCTCCAGGCCATAATGGATGACGTAGACAAAGCCCAGCTGGACTGGGACCTCATGTAAGAACACCCATCCACCCTTCCACACATACCCTCACAGTTTTTTTCTTCTTTCACTTGAATGTTCCTGTTTCTGCTCCAGCTACGTGGGGCGCAAGCGTATGCAGGTGCAGCAGCCGGAGCAGTCCGTGGATGCCATAAACAATCTGGTTGAGGCCGACTACTCCTACTGGACACTCGGCTACGCGCTGTCACAGCAAGGAGCCAGAAAGCTTCTGGCTGCCAAACCCTTTACAAGGATGCTGCCCGTCGACGAGTTCCTGCCCATCATGTTCAACAAACACCCTAAGTTAGTCTTAACTTAAAGTTTTCTTTGATTTAAAAATACAGTGCTTCAAAGATGCAATGCACTTAACATAATGAAAATAACATGCACATGCGATAGAAAGGCTTGTTTTATTTAAGGCATGTAATGCAGAAAACCACAAAGCAACAGAAAGAAAGATCACTGGATAACGTTCGCAAACACAGAGAGAAAGACTCTTTTTAGATGGTCTGGTTTATGAACAGACTGACAAATATTTACCGAGGGCCACAAACAGATGATTGCAGGTGCACTCTTACAGAAGAACATAATCCACATCAAGAGTAAACACGTAGGTGCAAAGGAAAAGCTAAGTAAGGACACAGTCAGTGAAATTTAGGCATGCATGGATCCTGTGAATACACAAAAACGGACTCATGGGCAATAGAGCAGGGCAGAAATTCTAGAGGACCCACTCACAGTAATTATCTATACATAGACACAAACATGCATGTTAGTGTCCCGTTTCGACTGGTAGACAGTGTGTAGTCTTCTAGTTTGTTCTCTGGTGGTAGACCACAACCAGTTCAACTCCAAAAGTTAAGTTTCTAATATATCTCCTTGTCACTGGTTTTTCCCCTCTCTCCTTCCCCATGGTCCCCACTGGTTTCTTCTTTTTCTTCTTTTTTTCTGGGCTTCCTCACACACAGGGCATGGATTGTTTGTCAGGCTCAGTGGGTACGGTGCCTTGCACAGGACACAATGCCTGCTTTTCTGTTTCTTTTCTTCTTGAGGATTCCTGTCGTGCCCTGCTCTCCTCCACCTCCTCCTCCACCTCCGCTCTCGTTTCCATTTTCTACCTTTTTATCCCTTCAGTCAGCCCTCCACCCTTCCTGGCTGTCCTCTCCTCCTTTCTTTTTTTTAATTAAAACTTATTTTACATTCCCTCCCTCTTCTCAACAGACTAGACATTTTTGCACACCTACACCCTCCCTGTGTCACCCACTTCTCCTCCCTCTTCCTTCTCTCGCTTTGAGGAATGTCGGCCCGCGCGCCTCTTCCTGCTGGTTGGAGAAGGGGACAGGATTCCCATTGATAGAGGCCTGTGTGTGGGGGTGGGGTAGGGATGGCCCCTGTGTGAGTGTGTGTGTTACTATATAAATACATGGAGATGTGTGCCCAGTGTATAGATTACTATTGAATACACTGTGTGTATGTATTCAACAGTGAGAGAAGGTGAAATGGGAAATATGGACAGAAATGTGGAAAAGTGGCAGAGAAAATACATTAAATGTGTATATTATGTAAATTAACAGCAGGGTGTTGTGCACACTATTTAAACGAAGGCTGTTTGATGAGACTGTCTTTTCAAACTCTCTGTTCCTGTTTTCTTCATAACACAGTTTCTGGGAAAAAAAAAAAGAAATACATAACAGTAAAAACAAAAATTGCCTCATTGTGTTGAAAATATGAGCTCTAATAAAGGTGTAGGGTTTCACTGTCCTGGTGGAGCGGCAGGAAGTTGACCTCTGTGGTGACCCGTGTCTGCACGAGTGTGATGCCGCTTAGCTGACGTGTCAAACCAAACCTCCGTCGTTCCTCCATCCGTCCCGGCTGCAGGCTGATGAGGCCCCTGTGATTACCCGGTGTTAGTAATATACTGTGATGTAAAGCAGCATGAGTCCATTTACCCAACTACTGTACCCTAATGCAACTTTGAGGTGCTTTTATCTTACTTGAATACCTCTGTTTTCACTTTTTAGCATGTAATAATGTGCAAATTACAATTGTTTTCATCATAAATTAATCTGACAATGATTTTCTCCTTTGGTTGATATAACATCATATAAGAGCGAAAAAAGCCAAAATCCAAGGGATGTCTCCAAAAAGATCTTCAGTTTACTATGATATGTGACAAAGAAGAGCATCAAATCCTCCCTTTTCAGAAGCTGTAACCAAAGAGTGTTTGACATTTTTGCTTGAAAAATGATCAGAATAGTTGCTGATTAACTTTCCATCAATGATCATTTGTTTCAGCTGTAATTCTGCTACATTTCAGAGGGAAATAATGTGCATTTAATTTTAGTACATTTATCTGACAGCTATAGTTTCTTTTCAACTTCAAATGGCACCTGTGATTATCATATAAAACATGAATCATTGTGACAGATAAAACTGCTCAACACTATAGAAATTAGTTTAATTAGCTTTATGTAAACCAATTTTAACTTGACTTAAGTGGACTGGAGTCTTCCACCACTGTTGTGACAAAGTAGGTCATTTTGTAAATAGTTATGTTTTTAACATTTCCGACATTATGACTCAACTGCAGTGCAGATGAGTAGCCTGTTCCCCTATTTGATATCCTGTAAATTTGCTGTCTGTGGTGTAAATTGAGTATGGACACCAGAACTTCCAGTTAACACGATCTGATGCGTCAGAAATGTTGTAAAATGCAAAATAGTCATGCAAACAGCGATGAGTAAGCACTCAGGACCGTTACTTTCTTTTTCTTCTGCATGATGAGTTATCAGCTGACGAGTAACATTTGATCATATTCATGCCCGTGAGGCCTTATTCCAACGCTGTTTGCTCCCTCCACCTCCCCAACCTTCTGCTTGTGTGCTGTATGTTTGTTGAGAGGGATAAGTTCCCCAAGAATCGTCCTTACTAGTCCTCGTATGCATTGAGATAGCTGTGCCTTTTCTGACAAATCTGCGTAACAATTTGCTATGCACAGTCAGTTCTTTAACACTTACTTGGTGACCCAAAAATTCGGCTGAAAAGTCAGCTGAGATTGGCTCTAGCCCCTGTACGCAGGATAAGCGGTTGACCATGGATGGATGGATGTCTTTTATTCAGCAAACATGCCTTTTATTCACTGTTGCAAGTTTATAGAATGTGACGATTTCCTAATTTTCTCTGTTTTCTATTATTGTAAACTGAATATCTAGGGTTTTATACCATTTTGGACAGCACAAGACATCATCTGGGGCTCTGGGAAATTGTTACAGCCATTTTTTCTAGTGTCTTATGAAATGATTAATCAATTATCATAACTTGCTGACATAATGACCATTAAATTGCTTCATGTGTCCCTAACATCTCTTTTTACTTCTTTGTTCCTCTTTCCATCCCCTTATCTGTCTCTCACTCCCCTCAGCATTCAGTACATGTCTCACTTTGAGCCGCGGGACCTGAAAGCTTTCTCCGTGGAGCCACTACTCATCTATCCCACCCACTACACCGGAGAGCCGGGCTACATTAGCGACACAGAGACCTCCACCATCTGGGACGACGAGGCCGTGGCGACGGACTGGGACCGGCAGCACGCACGCAAAACGGCCCAACAGGGCAGCATCCGCCCTGTGGCACAGAACAGCGTCACTGGAGACTCACCGCCTCCTGCAGCTCGAGCCTCACGGGACGAACTCTGATACAGAGACCTGAGACTGGGAGAGAAAGACTCGTGTTTACTACACCGTGTACACAGTGAATGTCATGTGTACACACACTTGAAAAGACACTTGAACTATAAGCGGACATACTGTACATTGATTCACACAAACACACACGTTTGTTCCTCATGGGGACATCTCATTGACATAATGCATTCCCTAGCCTCTACCCTAACCTTAACCATCACAACTACATGCTTAACCTGAACGCTTACCCTAACCTTAGTGTAACCTGAACACTTAAGCCACGTAACCCTCCCCCAAAAGCAGGTTCTACCCAAGGGGTGAAAAATTGAGGTCCCCACAGTGACATTAGTCCCCTTTGGCTAGTGTCCACTCAAGTTAAAACCTGAAATACATGTATAAAAACATGAAACACACACACACACACACACACACACACACACACACACACACACACACACACACACACACACACACAGGTGTCCTAATGGAGAAAAGCAGAGTTAAGATGTCAGTCTACTCTGCTGCCTGATGAAGGGACACTGAGGAGAGGAGGAAGAGCCAAATCTGGGACGAGGGCCAGCAGGCCTTTGACAAAAGCTTTATTTATACCCCTTGTGCCCCCTCTGGGCATGTGGAGACAGCCACGGCCTGATAAAACTTAAGCAACACATGGAAGACAGCTAACATTATTCGCAGGATGTGGGAGAAAAAAAATGATTCTCACAAATCAATTTTGTTTTTATTGTTTAAGAAGATGATTGTTATTTAAAAAGAACAGATGTGTTTTTTTTAATGGACAGCCGACGAATAAAGGAATCTTAACGCTGTCTGAAAACAACTCTTAAGTGTGCGCGTGAAACTGTGTGTGTTCGCATACTGAACATGTGTGAGAGAAGGGAGGCTGTAATGTACCCAAGAGAGTCACTGCTTCAGATGACGTCAGGCACACACACACACACACACACACACACACACACAC
>JAPMOB010219700.1:0-16770 GCA_029875015.1 Lepomis gibbosus | reverse complement strand
CGACAGCCCAGAAACCTGACTGATCTAGAGAAGATCTGTGTGGAGAAGTGGGCCAAAATCCCTCCTGCAGTGTGTGCAAACCTGGTGAAAAACAACAGGAAATGTTTGACCTCTGTAACGGCAAACAAAGGCTACTGTACCAAATATTAACATTGATTTTCTCAGGTGTTCAAATACTTATTTGCAGCTGTATCATACAAATAAATAGTTAAAAAATCATACATTGTGATTTCTGGATTTTCTTTTTTTTAGATTATGTCTCTCACAGTGGAGGTACCTACAATGACAATTTCAGAACCCTCCATGATTTCTAAGTGGGAGAACTTGCAAAATAGCAGGGTGTTCAAATACTTATTTTCCTCACTGTATGTGTTGTCTTCACATTTTCTCCCTTTTCCACCACAGCGAGCGCCGGATACAGTGCCCAAAGTGCAACAAACATTTCCTCAAAACCAACCACCTGAAGAAGCACATGAACTCTCACGAGGGCCGACGAGACTTTGTTTGCGAGAAATGCAACAAAGCTTTCCTCACCAAATACCACCTCACCCGTCACCTTAAGATATGCAAAGGGCCCAAGACGGAAAGAGCGTCCCGTAAGGAGCGGGATGTGGACGAGGAAGAGGAGGAGGAAGAAGAAGGGGAGGATGATGGTGGGGGAAGAGAAGGAGGAGAGAGACTTGTTGACTCAGCCAGCAATGAAGACTGTGGTTTAGATGTTGGAGGATATAACTCTGAAAAGTCCCTGTCACCCCCTCATTGACACTGTGCCTCTTGAGATGTCCTGTTTATTTATTTACTTTTCTACAATACTAATGTTTACCTCTATTTTTTGCCAAATATCAGTTACTTTGTCAAATTTCAACTGCAGCATCTTAAATATATATATGAATTTTACAATGAATATACATTGTTTAGTCTCATACAAGAATATCTGTGCTGCTAAAATAATCTTTGTCGTATTAAAAGTCAACTGATAAAGATCTGACTGTATTTCTATGAAGCTGCTTTCTTTTTTCATTAAACTCAGGCCCCTGTAATCTTGGTTGATGGGATTCATATAAGCTATCTTTCATTCACTGTTATTCCATATTCTGTTTATTTTAATTACTTTGACTCACTGACATGGGGCAATATTCATTGTAGTTGCATAATGATGTCATTCTAAATTTTTATTGTCATATTCTTGCATTTTTAGTCCTGATGCAATGTGTAATTGTTAAAAGGCCTGTGCTTTTATTCTTTATTTATTAAAACAGGATTTTGTATTCTTTTTTTTTCTATTAATTTAAAATTTCTGTGTGAATGGAAGTACGCCTTTTGAAAGCAGGAATCTGGGGAATAACTAATGTGACTTAATGTTAAAATGCTTGAGCTCCATCCTAGCTGTTGCATAATGTTTAAATAAATGAACATTTACGGTTGTTTTATGTTGTTGACTTATTTACATTAAATGGTGGAAATCATGAATTACTAATTCATTGACTATATGGTTTTCTTTTGTCTATGTAGTTTTTTTTACCATGATGATCTGCTGTTCATCCATCACATGATGGCTAACCAGTAGACAACCATGTGGATAAAATAGAAACAGCGTCCCCACCTGGCTGTGTGGATATCTCGCATCCTCCATGGAATTTGAGATGATATGCCCATTATGATGATTATGATCAAAGAGATTAATATATATTAAATCATGTGGTCTCCCAACTCCTGAGATCCTTGGGCAGAGGTCATTGGTCTGTTCCATAGTCTCGCCTGAAAACTAAAGCCTGCCCAGGGAACTCAGTCTATTAAAGCATGTTTTAATCTCCTATTAAAACATGCTTTAATAGGAGAGCCTTTTCTGATTTTAGTTGATTTTCTTTTTCTTTTCTTTCTTCAGCTGTATTTTAATTTCTTAAGTTTCTTCCTGCTTTTACCTTGTCTCTTGTTATCTGTTTTGTATGTGTTTTATTGTCTTTACTCTTGTGAAAGCGCTTTGTAACATGGTTTTCAAAAGGGCTCTATAAATTAATGAAAAATTATTTTTATTACTGCAGAAAAATTCGGGGAAAAATTATAAAGATTTCATGCTTTTTATGCATACATGACCGATTGTATAACTGTTGGTATTGTTATGGGAATATTCTCAAGAAAGTAATGTCTGTTAGATTTCTACTCTGCTGCTCAATGTCCTTTTTTTGTTTTATTCATTTTTAAAAATTAAAATTAGACTTATCAGCTTTGCTTTAACTGCGACCGGAAGTACACACTCTAGCTTCCGGTGAAAATACAAACTATGCAGCGCCGCGGTTGTCATTCACTTTAGCGTGGTATGAATTATCTATCATTCTTGCGTGTTGTTTCATTTTTGGTATCAAATGCTGTATTATCGGTTGTATATGATGAAAGTAAATTTCTACTGAAACAATGAGTTGCCTTCTAATTCTGCAGTATTTATATGTTAGCTAGATAACTTCAGCTAACCGTTTAGCTAACGTTAGCCGGTCGGCTAACTGTGCTTTACTAAAGCATGCACACTTATCATGCCTCACAGTTTTAGTTGATGTCTAGCTTAAAAGGATTGTGACGTTATGTAACGCACGTTACGTGTTAGCAGTTTTACAATGTTGTGATCACTTGAATGCATTTTGAAGACTGCATGCCCGTTTTGTCTCACATGTTTGTTTCTCTCAGCCTGAGCAGTCTGATAAAGTCATGTTGACCCCACCGAAGGAGGGGATGCCCAGTATGATAGACAGAGCGCTGAGGATGAGGCGGGAGGAACAGGCTCGTCAGGTGGTCCTAGCCTGGGCCGTGCTCAACGTGTCTCTAGCTGGCATGATTTACACTGAAATGTAAGTTCAGAAATGGTCTCTGTCGCTGTAATGCAGCACTGAATTCCTGTGCCTCCAGTGTACAGTGTGATGATATGTGTGTCCTTTTTGCTTTTATATTAGGTCAGGGAAACTGCTGAGTCGATACTACAACATCACCTACTGGCCCATCTGGTACATAGGTGAGGTCCCGCTGTTCTTTCATTTGTTTTAAAGATGTCTGCTGGTGTTAAAACGCCTTTAAATGACAGTACAAAAGCTCAAATGGTCCATTCAATGATTGAGTTGTATTTTCAGTCAGTCTGTTAAGGGAAACTGAATAGTACATTTTTATACAGTTAGCCTTAAAATGGTTTTCAGATTAATCTTCCGTTAAACAGCAGAATTAATCGAAATATCACAAATGAAAGACATTTTATTTGACACTTAACAGACACCCATTTGTTTATATTGGAAGACCATGTAAGCTAAATGTTTCTTTCTCTTGTGTCTCTCATTAACAGAACTGGTGCTTGCCTCTCTATTTAGCCTCAATGCTCTTTTTGACTTCTGGAAATATTTCAAATACACAATGGCTCCCTCCACCATTGCTGTATCCCCAAGGCAGCATCATCTCCTCGGTCTGACAAATACAGGTGAGGCTTTGTTTGTTTTGGCTGCAGAAATTCTTTCCTGAAGAATTAATATTTTTTCACTCAATATTACTTCTCTGTAAACACACTTCAGATCAGTTTGTATGCTAGTAATTGTCTGCCCCCCCTGCAGGTATTCAGGCCTCTCCACCCCAAAAGCCAGAAAAAAAGGAGACCCCAGCTCCAGCCCAGTCATCTCCGCTGCAGGGCCAAAGTGTGCTCAGTTTCAGCCCCTCACGGCCGGCCACCACCAGCCCAAAGTTCTCCCCCAGCTGTGTACCTGGGTATAGCCCTCCTCTCAGCAACCCATCCACCCCAAGCAGTGCAGGGGGGCCCTTTTCCCCCTCAGTGGCTTTTGGAAAAGTACGTCCATCACATTACTGTTATCTGGGTGGTAGAAAAATGTATAGTTAGCCTAGAGATGTGCGGTGGATTAATGTAATGGATGGATTTCCTCAAAATTGATGCCATACATGTTCATGACTTCCCACTGAGGTCATTGTGTTCTTACTTTCTCAGGTGTTGAACTACAGCCCCTCCCCTGGTTCCTCTCCCTACCCCAGCAGCATTGGACCCGCAGAAGGCTCCAGCTTGAGAGCTCGATATCGCACGTCCCCCTCAGTGTTTAACTCTCCTGGAAGCAAGGAGGACTACATGGAGGATCTGAAAAGCCTGGAGAGGTTCCTCCGCACAGAGGAGGAGAGGAGTCACCGCAGCCAGCTAGGTACAGTATACTACTGCTGAAGGAACTCCATTGCTAATATAATCAGAGTAGGACATTATTATTATTCACCCAGGTATATTCACTGGTATATTTGAAACAAGTAGATGTAGACCATTAGTTTGTTTTTAGAAGCTTTTGAAAATCAATCCTTTAGAGGATTTAGTCATTTTATCTCAATCTGAGTTAATGTGGAAAAACGTTCATATAGATATACATTATCATAGAATGGAACCATTTACACATCATGATGAACTGATACTTTCTAAAGGGAGTCCAGAGGCTGTGTCTCCGAATCACAGCCCAACATTTTGGAACTACAACCGCTCGGTGGGAGATTACGCCCAGAGCCTGAGGAAGTTCCTGTACCAACCGGCCTGTCGCTCTCAGGCCCCATCTGCCAACAAGGATGAGACAGACCTGGGCTCCAAACAGGCTGCGGAGGAGGTCTGTGAATAGCATCCTATGGTTTGTTGTCGTGTCCTAAAAGAAAAAATAATATTGTTTTTCAAAATGAGGTGGTGCCTTCTGTATGTCTGTAGTCTGTATTTATCAGCATAGAATGTATGTTTGCTGTGAAATGATACCTTTTTCATTTGCTGTTATGTAGGTGTGGGCCAGAATCACAACCAGTCGTCCTGTTGTGGACCGCATTGATAGCTGGACAGCCAAGCTTAGAAATGTGAGCGTTGAAATCTATATACAGAACGACAAACTTCATAAACTTTGTTTATAAAAAAGATTTCTGTTTTTTGTCACCAAACTTCCATCACAAATTAGAGTAAGAAAAAAAAAATCAATCTATTTGTGTCTTTTTCAGTGGATCAGTGACACTATCTTGGTCCCCCTGGTCAAGGAAATAGACTCTGTCAACAGCCAGCTCAGGAGGATGGGCTGCCCTGAGCTCCAGATAGGAGGTAAAGAACATGAATCATTCTCAGAAATTTCATTTAATATGCCAGACAAGTACAGTGCAAAGCACAACAGCTGTCTGTTAAAGGGTAACAGTATTTTTCAACCTGGACCTTTTTATTAGTATTTAATTTAATTACTATTTTTATGAAGGGAGTCTAGTAGCTTTGACAGCAGTGACATAGTGATTGTCTCTGGTTAATAAAAAGAATACAGTACTGCACTAATTTCAGAAAAATGATGTCCCAATTAGTCACATAGGCACAAAACAAATAGGAAGATATATTTCATAATATAAATATGGAAATTACTGTGATATCAATATATTCTTCTAGTAATTCTAATTGGAGTCTTTATAGTTTTCTCTTTTTTTCTCCACCAGAGGCCAGCATAAGCAGCTTGAAACAGGCAGCAGTGATGAAAGCCTCATCCATCCCCACTATGAACTCTATTGTTCAGTATCTGGACATCACTCCCAACCAGGAGTATCTAGTGGACCGCATGAAGGGTAGGTTCAACAATACAGTATGTGTGTGTGCGTCTGATATCTGATAATTTGATGGTAGTGTGAACTATAGCGAAACATGTTTTTAATTTCTTATATGTGTGTGTGTTTCATGTATGTTATGTTTTCTGTCGTGTCAGAGCTGGCCCACAGCGGCTGCATGAGCTCCTTTCGCTGGAATGGTGGCGGTGATCTGAAGAACAGGAAGTGGGACACAGACCTCCCCACTGACTGTGCTGTGAGTCCACACACACACCCTCAGCTAGTGATACAACCAGTCACCGAACAGGTTCGAGTCCAAGTCAGATCCTGGAATTTAGGGGCACTCACAAATGATTTCAGTAAGAAATCAGCCTCCTCAGGTTGGGGCTGCGGAAAATAAGTATGACAAATTGTTTCACTTTTCAAATACATGCAAATGTGTCAATTTATAGGCTGCTTAACAATACATATTCTTAGGCTACATGCACACTAACACATTTCTGATCCTCGTCCACACCAGGGTTTTAGCTGCCTATCAGGATGGATCCCCGTCTATATTAAACTACTGAAAACGCACATCTGGTAGCCATTCACGTACACATGCATGCCAGTGTAAGCAGGAAGTAGATTGTCTACTCTGCAGTTGCAGAAGATTCTGCAAAAGAACAAAGTACTACTACAGACAAACAGACAACAGCGATGATGAATAACAAAACCAAAGATTTCTTTGCAAGGACTGACCACGAGGTGGAACTGTTACTGAAATTAACGCTAGAGTACAAAGAGACTGTGGCTGTATAAAACCTGGGAGTCGTGCAAAGCAAATACGGCGACATGCACAGGACAAGTGTTTAAATGTTTTGTGCCCTGTAAAAACATTTCAATAAAAAAACAAAAACTAAAACAGTGTGTTTTTGCTTTGCATGACTGATAAGACCCAATCAGAAAGCCAAACTTGAATGTAATAAGTTCTCCTGCTTATTACCTTGTCTGTCCCTCTAGATCCTCATGCATGTGTTTTGTACGTACTTGGACTCTCGTCTGCCCCCGCACCCAAAGTACCCAGACGGAAAGACTTTCACTTCGCAGCACTTCAGCCACACCCCAGACAAACCTGGTAAGTGTGTGCACACACACGGCGGCCGTATAAGAAGGAAGAATGATAAAAGGCTCAGGATTTCCACTGTATGCTTCTCTTTCTCATTCTTACTTTATCCTTCGTGACACTTCCTGGTGTTTCAGTTCTTATGTCCCTTTCTCTGTTAACTCTCAAAGATGTTACCAAGGAGAACGTCTTCTGTGTCCACCAAAGCAGTACCACTCCACCTCACTACCAGCTCATCTACCAGGGACATATCTACAGTCTACCCAAGGTGACAGCAAAAGCAAACCCGTGTTCTCACTCGTTCTTTTCAAAAAAATTATTTTTCCTTTACTCAGGCTCTTAAAAAAACAGCGTGTGCTCTTATTTTGCCCTTGCTGACTCAAAATCAAATCCCAAGAGAAGTCTGTCTCAGTTTTCTTATTTGTACACTCAAAGGTGTGCTATATCTAGGTCTAAGAAAAGATCAAACCATCTTTATTGACTCCCTCAAGGATTGAATTTGCCAAATGTTTATATAATGGATAATAATCAATAAAAAGGGTTATAAAAATAACAGGTAGCACAAATTTCCAACAATAAAACATGATATTCTAAATCAGTGTGTTGGTACAACATTTTTCAACAGAACACACAAAACATTTAAGAAATCTGGTTTTCAGATTTCTATAATATTTTAATATTTGTGTTCTAACAGGGTCTTGTAGTTGAGATCCATAGCCAGAATTTAATGACTTTTGGCCGAAGAAAAAACTTAGTTTTTGCTTTTTCTCTGTCCTTTACTGAAATAATTGGAACCCCTTTTTCCCACCTCACTTGTGGCTTGTTCCTCTCTACTAGAAATTAATTTAAAATTAATGAATCTTACCTTTTTAACAGGTGCACTGGACTTGGCCTTGTTATACACTGACAAAGCGTAGAGAGCTTTGTATCTAGGGACGTTGTTTCATACCAGTAATCCCCATATATGTAATGAATATCCCAGAGAAAAACCAGCAGACTCAGGGCCCCAGAACAGACATCTCATTCAGTTCTGGGTTTCTTCCTCTACTGTAACACTGTGATTGCAATAACATGAACCCATCTCAATTTCCGTGGCAGGGCAGGAACAACCTGTTCCACACAATCCTCATGTTCCTCTATGTCATTAAGACGAAGGAGTCAGGGATGCTGGGGTGAGTATTTCTACCTCTGCTTATAAAACCCTATAAAAGGCTGACTAGCTCAAATAATCTTTGACATAAGTATATGCCGTTTCAGGTTGTAATGAAATGCATAATTTTTGACAAAAAAGGTCATCCTTTGCTTGTCTTCTGATAATTAAATTGCTCTTCATATTTTCTTCAGGAGAGTAAATCTTGGCCTCTCTGGTGTGAACATCTTGTGGATATTCGAAGACTAATGCGTCACAGTGGATTGTTTTCCCCCCACAATGCTTTGTGGCTACACTGGTTGGAATACCACCTCAATTTAAGGACTGCCCTTCCAGGGGCACATTGAAAAAGCAGCACTTGACTTTAGACAATAAATGCTTATTTTTTGACATTTTCTCAGTTTTGGTGTACAAATTGGCAGCATTTTGTCATTTTAAGAACACATTTATGTTACACCACAGTGTGCTTATGACACACTGCAGAGCTGTATTTTTTTAACAGTTAGGTTTTCTGATATTGTATTTTCAGAATGTACCAGCATGGCAGCCTTGTAAATAATATACCTCAGATTTTTCTGGTGGATGGTAAAGGGCTCAAACCCATTTAGTGTGAATGTAAAAACTGTGTGTGTGTGTGTGTGTGGACTTGGCTTTTGTTTCTTTAGCTTTAGTCATCTTTTGCAGCTGGTGTGCTTTTTTTGTTTTGTTCTGTAGTTGATGAATGTCTGCTGCAGTAGGGATGTTCTTGACATACTTGAAGTCACCTACCGAAATTTGACTTGTGAGAGCGGAAGCAATACACAAAATATTTAAGTATTCTGTGGTCGCGAAGCTTCCCAAAGTACTTGGCTACAGTGCAACACATAACTATGTACAGTGTTAATTCATTTGATGGATGTGATGGAGAACAATTGAAAAGCATTTGAATCACCAAAGTCTTTTTTTCTGAATAGTGTCTTTTACAAAATAGATGTATATGCCACTTGTTCAAACTTCTTGTGTCATTCATTATTTTTCAGACTTTCTACATGTGTATGTGTAAATAATGCTTGTTTTCAATAATGCCATTTTACAAATGTCACATGAAAGTTGAGAATAAAACTGAGTTGTTAAAAAAGATAAGCTTGTTGATTTCCCTCCACACAATGGCACTTGGTATTTTTGGACTATTGTAGGCATCCACTTGATGGCAATGTAGTTCATTCTTTCCAATGTGACTTTACTCCTGGTCCCATTATCTCCTGACATGACTGCATATTCACATATCTTGTGCAGCAATGTCCGGTGAATGACTTGTGGATGACCGACTTGTTTTTTGAGTCAACATTGACTGAGGACAAACCGTTTTGCTGGGAAGTTCCTGATGTAGCAGCATGTGCATCATAATGTAATCTAACAAGTGATTAAGTGCATCCTAGAGTATATTTTCACATGTTAAATGGAATAGTACTGCCTCATTTTTGAAAACCATGCAAAAATATTTAGAAGTGATTGCTTTGTGAACAAACGGCGTTGCATAAATCGCATTTGTTTTGTAGTTTAGAGTCGTCCTCTTTTATTACAAACTTCATGTCCCATAATGAATTTCGCAGTCTCGCATTTCCTGCTGGGAAATGTAGTCGCTTTGCCGATTAGCCCTGGTTTTCAACTAATTGAAATGAATATATGAATGGTTTTATTGTTTCCCCCCGTGTTGGGTACCGTTTTATAAAATGTAAATCGTGTGCCCATCATTGGTATTGGAGGTGGCCTGTGGAGGATTTTTTTGAGCTACTTAAAGGAACTACAAGGACCGCAGCGCATTTGGCCAGCGTTGCTCTTCTGCTCACATCCGCTCGACTCGCTATTTGTGTTGGAAAAGGTCTTAGTGAAACTGCAGCGATGTCAGTCCAGGTTGTGGCAGCGAAAATGGCAGAGGTCGAACTCAAAGATGTCCCCACCGTCAAAGACTTGCCAGCCGGTTCCCCGATGACACCGACCTCGGAGGGCAAGATCCTCGTCAGAAACGACCCGCACGAGGCCGGTTCCTCTGCCGCTGCTTCCCCTACAGCGGAGCCCTCCGCGAAAGCCGGGGAAGGCAGCCTGGGTTTGCTCACCCCGAACCCCGCGAAGATGCCGCAGGCGTCGGCTATGAAGCGGTCGGACCCTCAGCAGAACGGCGGAGAGGCTTTTGTCAACCGTGACGGAACCGTTGCCGAAGCGCCGCGTATGAAAAAGGCGAGTGAGACACATTTTTTCCTCTATAGCTACTATATCCTCGGTGTTATTGGACCACCAGTGAGGACCTCGCCGCAATGAAAGCTCTCCGGGAAAGCTGGCATTGTGTGTCGATGCTAACAGGCTAGCTGGTCCCAAAGCTGTTTCAGTTATGTCAGTTACTTCATGTTTAATAATGGTCTTCGGCGATAATAACACTGTGGAGGGTGTAATAAAGGCCACACACTATTTAAATATAGGTGTAACCGTTTTATTTAGGCTGACATAGCTGAATATTTAGGACTTAGTAACTTAGATGGATAACAATATCCAACTTTTCACGTAAGTGTTGTTGAGATTGGATGTTGAAGAAAGAAAATACTTTGTTAGCCCCCTTTTTTAAAAGCAAAGCTCAAGCTTATTTATACTGGTTTGTGCATGCTTGACTTATGCGCAACAAAATACAGCACACGATGCTGTTAAAATAAGCAAGGCCAGTCACTTCAATGAAAGGTTAAGTTTGCTGTCTTAGCACATTTGCACCAATAGCCATTTTGCTTGGTCAACACTAAGAGCTTTCTTATTTGGCAAACATTTTTGCAGTAGCCAGATGATTTTTAGATACAGTGAAGTAGAAGAAACTGTATTTATGCAGGTGTGTGTGCCCAGCTCACAGTGACACTTAGACCTTAGATCTTAGCTCCTTATAGTTAGTATATTACAGATGTTCACAGTTTACTGCTTAAATACACGCCATGATAAGTTTAGTTTGACTGATGCAATGCCACCCAAAGTGTGTGATCTAACTCAGGCATAACATTAGTCTGTAATTCGTGACCCCAGGGAACTCCTGTCACTTGGTTTCCTCCAGCCTGATTTAGCCTTAGAGCACCTCGGCTTCAGTGAGGGGAGTTTCTGCCTTTGTGGTTTAATTTAGAGGTTGGACTGACTTAGCAATTTTTTTTTTCTTGATCCAAAAACAGCTTGGCTGCGCTTGTGCCCTAAATACATCTTATCTTTCTGTCCTTCACAAAGTCTTGATTAGGACACAAGTGGATCCAAAGGGCAAAGTTCAAAGAAAGAACAGTTTTTGATAAGGAATCCTTTGAGGAAGCTTCCAGCTTTATTCCTCTGATCAGAGTTGTTATTAACAGTTGGCTGTGATTGATAGCCTGTGGGAGCCGTAGTGCACTTTATCAGTGGTGCTCACATTCAGGAATTGATATTAGATATGTGTATGGCGAGACTGTGAATTATCGGCTTCCTGCAGGCACATAGCCTTAACAAGCCTAATGCTAAAAAGTTTGGTTTTGAAATAGGTTTAACTCTGTGTGCTGGTCAGTTTGTGATCCCCCTGTGACAAAAATGCAAAATACTTTGTGTGTTTAGTGTGTTTTCACTATGAACCATTGGATTGGAAAACCAAAAAGATTGGGTGATTGTCTTGATGAAATGTAGTGACAGAACAGGTTGGATGGGACACACTTAGCACTCACACCCTCTACTAGGCTTAGACAATGATCCTATCCCGTTACACAACCCCTAAGAAAGCTCCAATAGAAGAACCATAGGAAGAGAGCTGGATAGTACAGTGTTAGAATGGACTGCGCACAGAAAGCAGGTGAGATTAGATGGATTTGCGTACCTCAGACGGTCACAGCAAGCGGGCATATGGACGCGCCGGGCCTAAAGGCTAAACCACATTTGGGGGGCAGCCCAATGCCTTACGTACCAGACAGCAACAGCCACATCTGGATTATTGAGTCCAAATTGGCATACAGGACCATGGTACAGAGAGTTAAAAATAGTCAAAAATAATATGTGTTCATTTTATTTTGTGAAATTTAATGATCAGGTGTTTATCTTATTTAAATTTCTATTTAAATTTATAGCAGTGTTGGGGTGTTACAAAGCAGTACGTTACTGTAATCAGATTACTTTTGTCTGTAACTCAGTAATGTAACGCATTACTGTTGATAACGTAAGTAATCACATTACAGTTACTAATTTAAAAAATTGTTGCGTTCAACTAGCCGCAATATGATAGGAGAGAAAAAAAAAATCAAACGTCCCTTTTCGTGCGTGTTTGTGTAACACTTTTCCGACCTCACTTTTGACTTTAGCGCCAGTTCATGGGGATGCAGAAATTATGAGCTGCTAAAGATGTCTTTCGAGCGGTGGAAGTATTGTATTAGTTTAACGAAAGGACAGCGATACCCTCTAGTGCACCTGTGGCGAGGCTCTATAACCTGGGCAGTCTTGTGCTGACTCCAATGAGGAACAGGTTGTCTGACAAACGATTTGAGACTCCTGCTCATCAGTTATAACCACTTCTTTGATACGTAGGTCCAGTAAGAGGGAAAAATCTATTTTAAAGCCATAGTTAGGCAAGTGAGCTACGTGTGTTGTGTGAGTTTGGCCTGTTAACTGCACAGTTCAAATTACAATTATTAAAAAAAGTTTTTCCCTTGAAGTCTCACCATCATCTGATATTGTGATGAGGGCCAGTAGCTTTTTGTTTTTGATATTATTTTCAACAAAATAATATTTGGCCTGGTTGGAAGGACAACTGTTTTTAAGTTATGTTGTATTGTAATGAAATTCATTATTTAAAAAATAAATGTTTCCAAGGAAATGCCAATTAGAGCATTTAAGCATTATAGTCCTGTATTGTAGCCTTGTTCTTCTCTTGAGAAATGTTGGTCTGCTGTTCACAACTTTGTTGTCAGCTTTGTAATATTGAAGAGCATAAAAGAGAGATCATACATATGTTCTCATTATAATAAGGATTTGTGTTGATCTGGGCATATATGAGGTTTAACGTGTTATTTAGCAGTTAGTTGTGCATCGCAGGTGATGTTACGCAGTAATCGAAAAATAAAGTAACTAGTAGTGTATCTAGTTATCTTCAGCAGTGAGTAATCTAGTAAAGTAAGGCATTACTTAAAAAAAGTAACTTGTAATGTGTAATATATTACCTTTTTTGAATTACTACCCCAACACTGGGCTATAGTTGGTAGAAGCTGTAGGCTCTCTATCATGTTTTTTTTTATTACACTCTTGTTTATATTGAATCAGAACAGTGATCATTTTATGATGCGTGTACTCTTTCATCTGTGCATTTATATAAATAACAGGAGTGTGTGCAATCCAGTTTAATTTCAAGATATCATGTTAATGTAAAGAGAAACTGTACAAAAAAATTAATCTCTGAATTTTTAGGGTCAATGTTTGTTTTGTTTTTTTAATTCATATAATGCAGAAACCTGTAAGCCTGAGTAGTAGGACAGAAATCTGTCCATTATTTCAATACTTTGTAAAATACATGGCATTTGTTTGATCAACCAGTTTAATGTATACCCACTGGGCCAGACGGTTGCTTCCAACCTATTTATAGATCATGAGGCATAGTTGGTCTTATGTCACACTGCATTATAGATATACAACCACAGCCTGGCCTTCTGCATCTGCTGAATTCTGCTTGCCCAGTGCAGTAAAGGATAAGGGAAGCAGTGGGATTGATAATACAAGTATACAGGCAGGCAGGAAGCTGTGTTGACAGAGTGACTGGCTATCTTTTAATCCATGCCTTTATCATGTTGCCACATGAGGGGGGGATTAAAAGGCCAGCTCTCTGTTGTAGGTGGGCCCAGATGTAAGCTTTCTGAGCCACTGATGAGTTTCATAGTAACCCACAGTCGCTTGGCATGAATTTTTCCAGCTTCTGGGAAGTCCTGGGTGAGACCTCCAGCTGGGAGGAGAAGTGCTGCATTCTAAATCACACACTTTTTCTTTTTACTTTCAGTATGTACTCCAATACATACATAACGTTGCATGCAGTGTCTTTACAATGGGGACAGAGAATTCTACTTTGTCATAACATTGTGTCTTGAAGTAACTCGTACTCATGCTGCGCAGAGGATTGTGGGTCACAATAGCCAGAAAAGCATGCTGACTTGCATACGACAAAATGCTAGTGTATAGCGGGACATCCTGCTATTTTTGGCATACTGCATTTGACATATTGGGACATACTAAATGTTTTTCTGTAAATAGTATAGTAGTATGGTTATTGGTAGTATGGTTATTGGAACGTAACCAAGAAAGCTGGGAATGAGCTCTGCTGGCAGCAGGACTAGTTGCTAGCATAGCCGCTGTTTGTGGCTATTGGCTAAGCCTAGCTTTAGTCTCATTAGGTCAGTATGGTGGTAACCTGCCTGGTTGGCTGTACTGAGGCCTTATTTGAAGAAGATGGTTTACCTGGTTTACTTTTCAGCTTGTAAGCCATCATGGTGCTGACTTAAAACAATTTCCCCCTGACCTTTGACGTGACTGAACTTCCTAACAGGTTTTAAGAAAGCGTGAACAGTGATATTTTTGAATGACTCCAGTGAACAGAGTGTTAGGGAGTTCATCCCTCTCTGATGTAAGGTTATATCACCGACTAAGCTGGTGTTCCTGGTAGTGCTCACTGGCAAACAGGCGTATAGTGACCCATGGCTGCTCTACTTGGGAAGAGAGCTGTGTGGAAGAAGAGGTTATGCATTCAATAGGACATCTGGGGTTTAATGCAAGTGATGAAACTGCATTTACAGTTACAGTGATTCTGATTCATCAGTCACATTACTCTGCTTTATTGACCCATTGAAAGCCTTTTTGGGAACCCATATGTATTGAATTGTCATTACCTTAATGTAAACCTTAAGCTTTTTTATTAATGTTTTTTAAAGCTTTCTTTGCCAAGTTGCTGCACTACAGTGGTTTCAGTGTAGTGGGATAGGTGGCTATGCAAGCAAATGTAACTTGTTGAACCTATTAAAGCTGAATGTAAATGGTTAATGAAGAAATTAATTATGCTATCAGAAGTCCTCAGTGTGTAGTTAGTTCTGTAGCCAGTTAGCTCATAAGTCTAAGTCATATTCTCACGACTATACAAATGTATGTAATGAAGGATGCTCTGTGGATTGTCAGCCTTGTTGTCTTCATCTTCATGCAAGCTCACTGAGCATTGTCATCTGCCCTTGACTGTCCTGCACTACAAAGGAGAACGTGTAACTTTCTTTCCCTTGTGCACTCTGAATTGTGAGTCAGCTCCGATACTGAGCTGTTCTGCATGTGTCTTTGCACACAGTGGTAATCACATGCACTCCCCCAGGGCATCCTGTCATCTTTTATTGGTGTCAGAATGTTGGCGTAATGTAATCCCACTTGTGTCTTTAACAAATAGATTTCGGTAATAACTATACTATTACAATTACTTCAGTTGGTCCATCACCTCACTAAAATCAATTGCCTCTTGTACACAAACTTGTGTAACTCTGCCTTTTTATAGTCATTACCAGTATGACTGGCTGAATTTGTTTATATCAAAACACACTACAATGCAAGTGTCTTTAAAAAATATGTATACATTTTAGAGAAAGTAAAAGAAAGTTTTTAGAGTTGCAAAAAGCTATCTTAATGTTGTTGAAAGGCCACATTAGATATATTATTAGAATAGATATACACAACATTAAAAATACACATCTGGAGTCACAGTGACTATGCTAACATTTGCCAGCTGTGCTGTCAACTTAAAAACGCGCCTAATGTGATTTTCATTTGCCAGCCTTAGACACTTTACCACATTAGACCAAAAGAGTGTCTTTTTAAGTCATCCCAACACACATGCATCCCCACATCCCTCAGCTGTGTCTTGACAAGGGAAATTTGTAACCATGGTGTGAAGTCTGAGAAATGCCCAGAAAAGGAGAAGGAGCATTTGATTTATATCCAGTTGTCCCTCAGTCTTCCACCCATTTCTCCATGGATGTTGAGCTCAAAGTAAAAAATTGACGGCCCAGTTTATGTGTGGCTGTTAGACTGTAATAATCCAATCCCAAACTCTGGCCCCTAACTTGTCGAGGTCACAGAGGGTTTCGGTGAAAGCATTGCAGTTGCCACATCTAATATCCACTTTGTTTGTGGGCAACCTGCCAGTAGATTTCTCACCATTCACAGCAGGCCCAACATAAGTAACAGAATTTCTATCATATTGATGTCATTGCCATCTTAAAGAGGGCCTCTCTTCTTTAAGAGAAACATTCATATTGTTTTGGAAAGTGCGTGACAGGAGTTTGCCTTAAAGCCCCTTGATATCTCTGTGCAGCCCTGTATTAGATTAAACCTTGCTGTGCTGCTTGTTGGGCTTTCAACAGTTATTGAGTCATTACAGACAGCAAGTAAGTTTATTATTGCTTGAAGTGCCTGGCAGGGTCGCCGGGGAAGCGGGGAGTATGATGGACAGACCATTGCCCTGGGGAAATACAGCAGAGATGGAGGAGAGACGGGATGCAGGTGGTGGAGTCCCTGGCCTGATCAGAGGGGACTATGTGAGAAAGGGAAATGCTCGGAGGAGAGCCCCAGCCAGGCCTGATATGATGCACTTGCCTATGATGTTTTGCACGCTTAGTTAGGGCTGTATTGAGAAATGGGCGATGAGAATGGATGGTGCTTTAACACATTGGATGTTAATGATTAATGAAGAAATTGCTGAATATTTGTATTCCTATTACACACATTTAATACTATAGGTACTGTATTTTTGACTGGGTAGGTGGCATAATGTGGAGGGAGTAAGTAGCAGTAGTAGTTGTGGCAATTTTGTTCTTATTTTTTAATGTTCCATTCTATATATAGTAAATGCTCATAATGTGTAGAGTTATCTCTTTTTTTTAAATCAGTTAGAGGTGTCACAATTTCGATTTTA
>JAPMOB010219695.1:0-22325 GCA_029875015.1 Lepomis gibbosus | reverse complement strand
CCACGTTGCGCCCAGAGAACCTGATATGGAGAGCGCAGCGTACCGGTCCACTTCAAGCACTGCTTACCTCGTTATTAACTAACCTCCTGACTAGCTGTGTGAGCCAGCTGGTCCGTTCAGATTACACAGTTTATTACATAGTAACGCACCGCATTTAACGACCAGTAACATTAACGGCGTTGTAACAACGGGAAAAGTAATTAGTTAGATTACTCCGTTACTGAAAAAATAACGGCGTTACGTAACGCCAGTTTAAACCAAAATGTAGATGTCTTTTACTGTCTTGTTTTGGAAGAAAGAGGTGCAACTGAATCCAGTAGACTAGAGAGGGCTGAGTTTAGGTCACTAGTACAAATTTCAACAAGTCCTGTTGCTGCAGTGAAAGGAGCCAGAGCCACATGTAATTGCTCACCAAATGCAGCTAAGGTTGACAGACTGATGCTACAAGTTTGTGAGTACATCAGCATCAAGATAACAAGGACAGGCTAGAGTCACTTCATCAATTAAACACAACAGCCTAACTGAGTATTGTTGCTGACCATGTCCATCCCTTCATGTCCATAGTGTACCCATCTTCTGATGGCTACTTCCAGCAGGATAATGCGCCATGTCACAAAGCTCCAATCATCAACTGTTTTTTTTGAACATGACAATGATTTCACTGTACTCCAATGGCCTCCAATGGTATGTGGTGGAACGGGAGATTCACATAATGGACGTGAAGCTGACAAATCTCCAGCAACTGCGTAATGCCATCATGTCAGTATGGATTGAAGTCTCTGAGGAATGTTTCCAATACCTTGATGGAGATGGTTTTATTACAATAGGCTCAAAAGAGTTACATTTAAAATAAAGACTGAGGATTACATTGAAAACAGACATATCTGTAGATATGGCAACACCTCCACCTCGTTTAGTAGCCTGCGAAACATGGGTATTGGTACAGTCAGATGGGAAGGAATTTGTGGATTGTACAAATTCGTCAACTAAGAAAAGGGCAGCAATAAAACATTAACAATATAGTAATATTTCTCTTGTACCTTTTTCCTGCTACATTCCCTTGTAACTGATTTACAGAGCTGTGCTCAGCTGAACGTATTTTGCAGTTATGGACCACACCTGCACTGCATATGTCTATCTGAACAAGTAACTCAGTTATGCAAACTGTGTAAAAGTCACATTCTTAAGAAAACCTGAAACCAGACAAACATCTGCTGATGACATGTCCAGATTTTTCCACTGTCTTGAATATGTCAGCGTAAATTAGGTTGTTTATTCTTACTAAGGTCTCATGTCTACAACAAGGCCGCACAATATTCATTTCCATTAGAAACATTTTTGTCATTTTTTCCACTGTTTTGATGTGAAGAATGTATAGCTATGATAATAAGCATCAGATAGTATACTGTAGGTCCTACTAACTTTTCCGCTGGCATTTTAAGCAGTGTAGCTGTTCATACATGTTTTCACTGCGAAAGAACCCTTTTCTGCAGTCTTTAGAAAGAGGAACATTATTAAGGGGCTTTTCGTAGCCCCTACCTCCACTTTCCTATCACACACATTTACACATGTTAATTAGAATTTCAAACCTAACATGAGACAAATGCCCTTTCCCCCCACTGTGCACCACTTAATAAATCTAGTTTGATGCTTTACGACTTTTCTCTGTTTTTCATTCTTCTGCCTAAAATACCATGTGCCTTCCCAAAGCCCTTCCCCTTTGTCTTCCGGGGAGGGTTGAACTGAGAAAAAGGAAGAGCAAATGGCAGGGGAGGGATGAGTATGTAAGCTCCGGAGGAATAGAGAGGAGGTTACTTTGTTTAGGACTATTTTTCCTTCAGATGGGACCTGCTGTACATGGCATGTTTCCTACCTCTTCCTGTGATTATTGTTTATACTGCAAGCGCAGAATGATGGTTTAAATGGAGTAGTGCAAATTCCCAAACTGAGAGTGAACTTGGTCCCTGAAAGAGCTTCTCTGTTGGTAAGACACATTTTAATTACTTTCTAAACTTGCATACCTTTTAAAAAACAGCAACCTTTTAAAAACACCCAAGATTAAATGATCACTGAAATACATATCTTGACTGTAGAGGAACCCAAAAAAATTGTTTAAAAATACCCATCACAACTTCCTATGGTGATGTCTTCAAATGTCTTGTTTTGTTCAAACAAAAGTCTAAAACCTAAATATGTTTAGTTTACAGTGAATTATGACAATGAAAGGCAAATTCTCTCATTTGAGAAGCTGAAACCAGAGATTTGTTTTTACTATTTTACTATTTTCTTGGAAAATGACTGAAATGATTAAACAATTATCAAAATAGTTGTTTTTCTTTTGATAGAAAAACAACTATTTTGATTTATCGATTAATCTATAGACAGCTCAGGACAGCATTTACCGGAGACCTATCTCATGATTTTTTTATTGATAGGATTACTGAAATCATACAGGGTCAAGATTTACCAGTTAGGTTAATATTCTGGGTCTTTTATTTGGAATAATGAATTTTAAGAAGACCTAGTTAAGCCAGCAGGCTGTGAAGTTCCTGTTTTATTTATTTACTTCACTGAGAGCACAATGCCAAAACCATTTTATTGGCCAGGTAGACTAGATGCAAAGAAGTTTGGCTTGGTGACATTGGAGGAAGAGAACCGGATTAACGATCAACTGAGCAGAATGTTTTCAAACAACCACAAGTGCAGTAGTTTGTTTCTTTCCAAAAACCTGTAGCCAATGCCTGTTTGGCATTTTAATTTGTTTTATTTTGCACTCAAGAGGATAAGCGCTCAGCATTCTCCATGCCATACAGGACACTCACCTCATGATTGAATCTCTGTAGCTTCCCATTATTCCCATTACATATCTGAATAGGAAACCAGTGAACTGCCACAGTGAAGCAATTTTGAATATAATATATTGATTTTAGATGCTAATAGGCACTTTTTCACTAATGGCACACTCTAAAGGTTTTCAGGGTCACACAAGAGCTGGCGCCATGTACCGCCTGTCTCATTTTAGTATTCCCAAAGGGACTGAAGAACCTGATCATAGTGTACCGTAATTAGCTTTTAGAGGAAGATCCAAAGGTTTCTCTCAGTTCATGTATCTTTATGTTTTCTAGCTTTTGGAAATATTTGGCCATCAAAAATATTGCTGTTGTGGCTATTTTGTATTATGATCATGTAGTTAAAAAGCTCAGCAACTGTTTTCCTTATGCGCAATTTGTTAATTCCACAATATAATGACAATAGAATAAGAAACAAGATCAGTTTCTCCAGAAATGTATGTAATAGTTTAAAAAGTTTCTTATCCTAAAGGACTCAGGTCTCAACTGCAGGGGCGTTTTTTCATCTGGTTATGATGATTTCCAGTGATTTGCAAAGACGGCCAAACATTTTAACACAGTGAATCTCCGATGGCGCATCATTTGGGTAGTAAAACTGTAGTAAAAAATTGGGTTTGCGCCATGAGAAAATATTTGGTAGATTTCACTTTTTCTTTTGTTTAAAGCCATTTTTAACAAGCTGGAAATAGTCTAGTTGTTATTTCTCACTTTGGAGATGTAAATTCAGGGGTGGGGCAGGCTAAAAGAAGACACCTGCTTTTTGGTTTTGTTGTGGTTCAGCTGATCTGTCAGATGTTTTGTTTAACCAATGTGTGCTACATCAGGCATGTGAAAGTGACAATGCAGCAATGCAAAATTGCAACTTCACATGTCATTGTGCATTGTGCCAAAAGTTTTTTTCTTCCCTAGCTCTTCAGTTTCTCTATGTTTAACTCTAATATTAAAGGATCACAAGAACACTAACAAAGCAATAACACTTTAAAATGACAGAAAGTGGTTCCAAAAAGCAACTAATTAAATAAAGTATGTGCTTTCATGTGCATCCATCTAAATTGCTTTTGCTTTTTAGATCAAGTTACTAAACTTGGTAGCCTCACTGTTTGATATCCTGTGCAGTCCCGTGTGCATTGTTCTCGGTTAAAGTATGTATGTAAACAATAGACTACAGGAAAATGCTTGGTCAAGTGACAAAAATGTCCATATGCAGGACAATACTGCAGAGGCATTTTACGACATGGTTTCTGGGTCCTGAATTTAATAGTTTCCAAACTCCCAACTTTCAGTTTTATTCCGATTAATTTTTATTTCATCAAAACAATGTTTTAAAGAGGTGGTATTGTGCTATTTGGCTTTTCCCCTCTACTTTCCTGAGTTATATACCTTTTTGGTGCGTGCAATAGGTTTGCAAAGTGAAAAAGCCCAACGACACAGGGATTGCTCGCCAAGTGGATACTCCAACACGCCCTCAAAAACACCGGTGGAAAAACACTGAGCTACATCACACACCTCTCCTCTCACTTCCAAACACTAGCTACCCTCCAGAAACTCAATAGACATAAAGTAGACAAAAAAAATTCTTTTTTTTACAGATTAATAACTCACCACTCTGAAACTCTTGCTCCAGTCTATGTTGCCAAGCTGGTCAGCAAAATGTAGCCTACAGCTGAATGGTAGCCGTTTACCGACTTCTCGCTGAACTGCCCTTCTCTGCTTCTGATTGGCTAGTAGTCCTTAACTAGGAACTGCGCATGTGCAACTCCCAACAAAGATCATTTAGAGACAAGATCTATCACTCCACAGCTAAAACAAAGCCTTTAAGACAAGGTGAAAATGGGAGCTACAGCAATGTGAAGTATGAAAAAAATATGGTGCTTTTTTTTAATTACCTGTTCTGAAACAACCCCTAAATAGGAATTTGAACCTGAAAATAAACACAATACCACCTCTTTTATTGAAACTGAATATATTTAGCTTGATCATTTTTTGACCAAATCTCTTTCTTCCTTTAAATTTGATCATATCTTAAAAAATATTACACCTACATAGAAATAAAATTGAAATTGATACATGGACATAACACCTACAGTATACTGACTTTACACCCTCTGTACGCTGATGGATGCAGACATCCTGTTATGAAGATAACCCAACTGTTTGATGTGATCAGTGTTATTTGCTGTGTTGCTCCATGCAGCTACATTCTACGTAATGATGAAAAAAAGTGTCTTACAGGATGTAGGTTTTTTTAAATAGTGAGGAAAGACATAGTTGGTAAACAGGTAACATCAGTATACATTGTGTTAACATCATAGAATTTTTATAACTACACAGGAATTTTCCTGTTATTCATTATCTTATTTAAAACCCTCTCATGCATGGTGTCCACATTTGTGGACAGTTATTTAAACTCAGTTTTGGGTTACTATATGCTGGTTATGTTATCCAAGTTATTAGAGGATAGTGTCAGTTGATGACCTTACACTACTGAGCTTAAATACATAGCATAACATAACAATATTCCATATTGTCAGGTGTGACATTTTACTCTTGTTGCATGGTGTCCACATACATGGACAGTTAAATGATTTAAAAATAGAACAGAATTTTGAATTTAAAAATTCGAATGGATTTGTATTTTAGCCCAATTTTGAGTAATAAAAACAATCTTTTAAAAAATTAGATAATGTTTTTAATAGTTCATGCATGAGAGGGTTAAGGATGAGACCAATAGCCATATGGCATGCTATAAAAAATATTTATTTTAAGGAAACTGATTATTTATTTCCCATATTTGATTTCATTTGACTATCCGGCCTAACTTGTACCTTCACTTTGCTTAAAGCAAGTCTCATGCAATCTGACTATTGGGGACAGACCCCCAGGGACAACATCCTAAACTGACTTTAACAAGATATGTTTATTTCCTGTTAGTGTCTCTGTCAGTAGTGTCATAGCTGCATTTCCTGCCAAGATATGCCAGCTCTCCTCTGTCTATTTCGGTCCCTGTGTTACTCTCTCCATCTCTGCCCCATGCTGTCATTGCATGTGTTTTATGAGAGTGTTACGTATGTGCTGGAACTCAGCTGTCACTTATGTGCCTTTATATGGTTTACATGACCATCCTAAAATGTCTTCACAGTACTCCAAGATGCTTTCAATCACAACAAGTATTTTTGGTTTTAAATATTTATTTTTTTTATAGTTTTAGTGATTGTTCTTATTGGTAACATTGATACCTACCAAGTAAATTGCCGAGATCTGGAGCATTGCTACAAACAGCAAGAGCAGTCAGACAATCAGCCTGATTTAAACCTCCTGGTCAGAAAGAGAAAATGAAGGAAAACAGTAAAATAATGAACAGAAAGTTCCCTTTGTAACATTTCATAATAGTTTACAGCCCAGTTTCCTGGTTCAAATTTTACTTTATGCAGTCGTGCATGCACAGTTTTCCCGTACAATGAGGAACTGTCACCAACATTTTGTGTGTGCACTCCATTTAGTTTTACCTCCATATCTGGCTACACTGTTGGCTTGTTTACATCTGTTATAATCATCTGACAAACTCCTGTTTCATAAATTGTCAAACACTGTAGCAAAATATATAAATAGCCATGTTCCCAGATCTCAGCAAATATTTGAATACAGTGTTATTATAACCCATAGAAATTGTCAAATCAAATATGCAGACTGTGATGGTCTACCATTCTATAAAGGTTTCCTTTCATTTTTGTCCAGTGCATGCTAGACTAGGCTTCATCCCAGCATCTATGACTCTAATAGGAATAAGCATGTAAAGAAAATGGATGAGTGAACAATTTTCAGCATCAGCAGTTTTGCAACATACTCAGCGGACTAAATAGTTGGATGAGCACCATTTAGCATTGTCTCCACAAGAGTAAACTTAGACTTGCTGAAAAATCAGTTCGATGCTGTTTTTCTGTAGCTCTTTCCCTTTGCTCATTTAATTTATGTTTTAATGCTTTTAAGTGTTCTCTACCTTGTTGCAAGGCAATGTCTTAAAATTAAACTTTTCTCTCCTTTTGAGGTTGAAGAGAGAAATGAAATTCCTCACACTGGTATTGTCTTTCCATCTCTGAGTCATCTGAAATCAACGACCTCTCACCAGCTGGCCACCATGAATGCCTCAGCCCTGCCAGTCGTCAATGGCACAGGATGCTACTCCATCAGAAGGCCTCCATTCAATTACAGCTCCACCATTGCCTCAGCCTACTACTCATCCATCTTCAGCACTTTGGGTCTAACCTCCAATCTCATTGCCTTTGTGGTTCTCTTCAAGTCCTTCCGGCAGACACATACCCGGTCACGCTCCTTCCTGATCTTCTTGGGTGGCCTGGTGGTCACTGATTTCATGGGTCTTCTGGTCACAGGCTCCATTGTGATCACCTTCCATATTACGAACTTTAATTGGCACGAGGTAGATCCATACTGCCACTTCTGCAACTTCATGGGCATGTCTATGGTTTTCTATGGACTGTGCCCTCTGCTGCTTGGCGCTGCCATGGCTGTGGAGCGTTTCATTGGCATCAACCATCCGTTTGCACGCTTTTCCAGTGGTATGCCCAAGAGCCGGATTGTCTCCATGGTGCTGATGGTGTGGTTGATCGCAGGCTGCATAGCTTTGCTTCCGCTAACAGGCATTGGAAGCTACCACATACAGATGCCCGGCTCATGGTGTTTTTTCAACATTCACAATGAGGGAAAGGACCTGGCCTTCTCCCTGCTCTTCTCTCTGGTCGGGTTGATGTGCATCGCTGTGTCATTTTTGCTAAACACAGTGAGCGTTGTGACGCTGATCAAGGTATGCTGTGGACAGGATAGCCTCCAGCGTCGCAGAGACCATGAAGTAGAGATGATGGTTCAGCTCATCCTCATTATGGCAATTGCTTCTATCTGTTGGTGCCCACTCCTGGTGAGTATGCTCATTTTAAACAATGTGTGCATGTGATATGTTTAGGTACATGATTGAAAGGATCAGGAATGTCAAAATGGTTGGCAAGCCTGGGATGCATATTTCATAGTGTTTCCGCCTACTTTATGCCCTTCTAACACAAAAACCATTGCAGTATGAAGCAGCAGATTAATTTACTTTCATTTACAGTATTCTGTACTTCTGCAGATCACCACTCTTCTTCTGAGGACCCTCTAAACCAACTGTCTGAAAGTTGCAAAATATATTAAGCACTTTTTGTTATGTTTTGCCATGGGTCAACACTCCACATGAAGGTATCTGGCCCTGTTTCAACTTATGTGAATGAGTGTTGGGCCTCTAACTTTGTATACTATGTACTGGTATATGTCAGTGTGTGTTGTGTGGTGACAAGACCCATAGGGAATGTGCCTTCTTTGGCTGCAGGTAGGAGGGGACTATATGACCACTCAATATTTGTATGTATCTTTATTTCGCACATTGTTAGTAGTAGTTAGTAATTGACTATGAATTGCTTAGAATATATCTGTCCACCAGAAAGCTATCCACAAAACATAATTCTGACATGTTGTTATCACACAGATAATCAAGGAAACACCATCACCTATACTGTAAGTGGTGGTTGATGGGAAATTAAAAAGACAATGCATTTGGTCATGATATTACAAAACACTTTGATTATTGGTGTCCACCAAATTATGGACACACCAACCCTTCACCCTATCTATCCAGCTCTTGTTGTTATCAGTGCTGCCCTTCAACAGCTTGAAACATAATTAGGCATCACAAGGTCCTAAGCTCTTTTTCTCTGCTTCCTCTCCATGTGCTTCATTACTCCTTAGCAATTCAGAGTCCTTATTAGTTTTTCTGAAAGCCTTCTAGTCTTCCGTTGCATCAAAGAGTCCCTTAATAATCACATTTTCGCTTTAGGGCATGGGTAATATCAGTGACTTCAAAGGTAAACTCGGTTATAACATAGCTCTCATCAATGTCATTGCTGATAATATGGCAAAATGACTTAAAAATTAGGTCCAATTGGGCAAAAAAACACAAGCTGTCAAATAACCATAGGCTACAAGCTGAAAACTAACAACCATGATAGTTTTATTTTAATTTTGGAAAGAATGCCCTTTACAACTTTATGAAAAACCTGTAAAGTTTTCTGATGGTAAAGTTTTTGTTCATTTAAATTGAGACAATCCTGATGAAAACTGGTAGAGTCAATGTGTTGCATTCAGCCCAGCATGCATTGCAATCTCATTTTTAATATTACCTCTAGGAGCTGCCAGAGACAGAACATCAATTTTAAACTCTAAAACTAAACTTTTAAGTGCACATCAGAGTAAGGAAAAGAAGGGTCAGAGCATCCTGACATGTCCTGTCTAACCTCAGTTGTGTGACACCCTGCACAGATATATATTCTGATGAGCGTGACTGCCAATCCTGTAAGAGTACCTGCCGATCCTAGAGTGGCCGACGATGCAAGAAATGAAATTGTTTTGTTCTGCATACGAATGGCCACCTGCAATCAGATATTTGACCCGTGGATATACATCATGTTTCAAGTTCCCCAACTAAGGCGAGTAGAAAGTAAAAAAGACAAAACAAAATCTAAAAGTTGTAACAATAACACAGCTTCCCCGTAGTAATTGCTCACCCACATCACAACTTTAGACTATGGTTGGCCGGCTACCTCAGCATGTCCTAAACATCTGCCAATGAAACTCATGGATGGACTCATTCGTACATCACAGTTTACTCCTTGCCTTGCAGCTTCCACACCATTACCCATTACTACAAAATATCATTGGGAGCGTGCAGTAGACTGTATGAAAGTAGTGGACGTACCCACGGTGACATCACCTATTGGTTTGTGGACTACTGTTTTGAAGCCTCAAGTTTTGAATTTTGGCAGTCGCCAAGTTGATATGTATTTGGACAAGGGTGGACTAGAGGGATGGAGCTGCGGGAGAGCAAGGGTTCCTACCTAAGGCAAATTCTGATAACTTAAGTTAGAAATAATGCAGGTTTAAGACAAATCCACACTGGCTTCACTTTCAAGGTTATGTCCACTTCTTTTACATATCTATAGAGCATGCTTTATAGTATAGCCAGTGTCCTATCTTGGTTTTGCTGCTGCTGTGTTCACTTCATTCCATTCCTAGTAAGTCAATAAACATTTCACTTACATAGTTTCAACCCTTTGTCATGTTTGTTTATTTCCTTTGTGCCTGCTTTCATTCCCTGAAACTAACACAGATGGTTTCTCATCAAAACCATGATAGCTTAATGATCTACAGAATTTACTGTAGTTTTATTTAGGTACTCTAACATTTCTTTGAAGCAGAGCTGCATAACAGACTCTTACAGATAAGAGTTAAACATCAAGTAATTTGTTCAGGCTCAGTAATTAAACTGGTCCCAGAAGTTGAACTTATCTACTAAGTTAAATGCACCCTAGAAAATGGAATCTTTGGCTCTTTCAGTCTCTGGAGTACCTCTGCCTCAGAGAAACATTTGCCTAAACTAAAACTGTGATTTGCACTTCATCTGAACACTTGCATGCAACTGTTTTACAACACTATGAAGTGGATGACGGTAGCGGTTTCCTTTCTTTGCTTGTAAACCATGGAAGAACAGTTTTTTTGGTACCAGTTGAATTTGGAACAGGCAAACCAGTAAGCCATTTTGTGATTCTTAAAGGAGCTTGGTAACATGTTCGCCCCCAAAAGACGCTATTGGGCCACTGTTAATAAGGCTATACCTCATATAAAATGATGTAGCTTAACTGAAGGAGGGGGGATAAATGTGCGGCAACAGCCACTGCCTCAGGATTGTGACAAAAGCCAAGCAATTCCCTTTGTAGACTTAACATATACATGTGTATCTCTGTTCATTTATAATATTAACCAATTTTGTCTTTTCCCTCTTTGTCTGTTTTAATTTGTGTCTTCCCCCACAACTGTTTGACTTTCTCTCTTTACACCTCTTTGTTTATCTCATCTCACATCATTCCTCCCCAACTCCTTTCCTCCATCATTTTCCTCTCTTTGCTTCTTTCTTTCATCCGTCACTATACACATCCCCACTTCCATCCGTCCACCACCAGGTCTTTATTGCAGAAAGTGTGCTATCCAAAGGTGGTTTCAAGATGGAATACCTACTACTATGGCTCCGCTTTGCCACCTGGAACCAGATCCTGGATCCCTGGGTATACATCCTGTTCCGCAGGGCAGTTCTTAAGAGAATCTATCCCCGTCTCGACTGGTCCCGGGGCTCCATGATGACCTTGTACCCTTCTATCAGTGGCACCATCCGCAGGTTCACACGCTCTTCACTTGGGAACACTGTGGGCTCAGAAGAAGGAGCAGATAATGAGAAATCAAATGTATTGGCCACATCTACTTTAAAGCCACCACCTCCTTCTCCATGATTGGTTGGTTGTGAGTTGTTGCTACAGTGACATCATTGGGGTTACAGTATGTTTGTATTTTCAGGTTCTGATGAGTTTTCACTTTAACTGTATGAGCAGGATGAGAAGCAGGATTATATCTGAAAGGACTGAATATTTTTATTTTATTGCATACTATTAAAATGTTTTGGTAAGTATTAGCAATGGCACTTTCCTTTAGAATAAAGCATGAAGAGAGCAGGTGCTGATTGAAAATTTATTAGGGATCAGACCTGTAATCTATGGATAAAATGTAGTCTCTTTAACCAATATAAATAAGACTGTAGTCCGCTAAAACAGATGTAAAGCTATCAACATGCACTGCTCTAGATGTACTGCTCCATCAAGTGCCTTCATTTATTTATATTTGAGTTATCAACACACTGCATCGGATAATGGCACAGGTAATTCAGGCAATTGTTTTAATTTGATACTTCATTCTGGTAGGTATTATGCCTCATAATCACATCTACATTTTTCTCAGATGCTCAGTGTCAATTATATCATTTATGTTTTCAGGCTAATGCTAAGTATTGTTGATGTATTCCTTCCTGCCTTAAGTATTTACTCTGAAACTGGAGAAGACTCTGAATCTAGAAGGTACGTAAATCGTTGATTCCACAGAGCATCTAACACTGGCGGATTCTAATCTTGTAGAGGTGCTGACAAGTGATAATGCTTTGACTAATATGAATTATTGCATAGACTACCCCTGTACAGAAGCTTATTATACAATGTCCATTTCAAGAGTTTATAAAATACTATGCATGTATTTTCTGTGTGTTAAATGTTATGATGATGCATGGGAATCAAACCAGAACTTGACATGATCAGTAATGAACGTTTTCAAAATCCATGAATGGGATCACCTGGTTTAGTCCTCATAATTTGAAAATAAAGTTGATGACAATGAGAATGTGAGAATGTGTATAGATAGAAATCCCTAACAGCTATATACAAACAATGCTTCACATTAGCTGTTCAGTAGTATAACTGATGTAAAGAACTGAGAAAGTGTAATTGTTGTCAACTGAAGATTTAAGTTGCCCACTATCGTTAACAGTGTTATATCAATAAATCAAATTATTATAGTAATATATTACTTGATATGTAATGTTACCAATGTATATCACTGGTGGGGTTTGGCTCTCTTAATTTTAAACTCTCCCATCTTAAACTGTCAGATCACCTTTTGCATACATTATATTTAAAACATTCAAGTGAAACATGTCTTTTAGTGAGCAAAAATGTAAGTGCTGAAGAACATTAAGTGAAGGTTTACGTAAGTAGGAAAATACATAGTATGTAATTTGGGTGAACTGACCCTTTTAAAACAGGCTTCCTCAGTTTTTTACTTTTCTTTGAATCAAGGTAATTGCCAGGGAAGCCAAACAGAATTGAAGTCCAATATTGCCATCTACAGAATAATACCTATGCAAATATTTCTTAGACTCAGAGTTGCTCAGGTGGTAGAAAAATTCAAAACAATTCATGGTTTCCACAATTGGAATTGGAATTAGAATTAGCCTTGCCAACGAACTCAGACCGACATAATCTTTATAGGGCATCTCTGCCTCTCAGCGATGCTTCACTAAAAGTTGCTGTGAGCCGATAAGGTGTTTATAAAAACAGAGTGAGCAGGAAGAGGGTGGATATTTTAGTAGTTGGATAATTCAAATTCCATCAATTCCGACAATTTGGGAAGAGTTGTTACAAGCGCTGTAGATAGCATTGTATTATAGTATTATAATTGTATTATAAAATAAACTATAACATTGAAACAGTCATCTTGCTTTACTTGATTACTAAGTCACCCAGCTCTTCACATTGATCTTGCACATAATTTGTTATTTTTCAGTCACTCTAGTGTGACTTAATTACCCAATAAATCACTGAACTAATCACTCATAATGGCTTAGCTGTGTCTTGTTTTAACTCCTTAGCAGTATCATGAAGTGAAAATAAAGTGTAAATGTTGAATGTGGGTGACTGAAATGGTATGTGATTGTGCATATAAATAAAGAATTAGTAAAATACAGAAAAAATGAAATGGGCTTTTCTGTTAAACACACAAATGCTTGAAATTTCAACCTTTTTACTTACTTTAAACACATGAAATGCCATACATTTTCAGGTCTTCATAAAGAGGTGCAGTCACATACAAAGTGTTACAACAACACATCAGACAAATACTGATAGCAGTAGCTGAAACAATGTAGTCACAATAAGTGAAGCCGAGTCAAACTGTATTTTAAAATGTGGCTGTCCAGTGTTTGCTTGCTTACATGTATACAAAGAATATGACTTTATAAATTGTCCACATTGTTTGGTGATCCAGAAAACATATAACTGTCAAACTCCAAGTTTGATGCTTCCTTCTTTTTAAAGTAAATACTCTTTAATGCAGAGACAGAAAGAGAAAGCCGCACATTGAAACTAAGAACAGATCTACTGAAGTGTAAAGACTGCAACAAACTGATCCAGTATATTTACATTATTTCTTTGATACAAACCAGAAAGTTTAAGAAAGTAAAGTTAAAGTGGTAATTTTAATATTAGTGAGCATGAAGACCTTCATTTTTGAGGCAAAATTGATGCAGAAAACATCAAGGAAATGGTTCACATGCACACAAGATAGCTTTATTTATTTGGTTATTTGGTTATTTTGTTATCGTGGGAAGTTCTGGGCTGGCTTCCTGTTTGACAGTAATGATCATGTGGTAAAATGTGAATTGCAAAGCAGTGCCATTCAACCCATCTCCTTGACATTGATTCTCAGAATTCTCCATTTTCATTTTCCATTTTTGAAAGTTCAAGTTCAGAACTTACTTAGATGACTGAGAAATAAATAAATAAATACTGGCAATTATTTTAATTGAGCTTGGACCACTTGGTTATTTCAGAAAAGGTAAACCAGTTCTATAGAAATATAATGACAACCTACTTTCGAACATGTATAACTTATCAAACACGTAGATCTCTGGCTTGTATAGGTTATGTGTATTGAAGAAGTAGACTTATACAATTCGGAATGGCCCAGAAATGTTTCCTTGTTCCTCTTCTGTTATTCCCAGTGGGTTTTCATCAGAGAAAAATGGTTTACTGCAGCTTATCTTACTTCCTTGATTCCTAGATGGCTGGATGAGTGTCTGCTGTTTTGCAGCTGTGTTTCCTGACACATTGTTTAAATATCCTTTACATAATGGTCTCTATGTATGGAGAGAGAGCCCCTTTGATTTAAATGGTGAGATGCCTGTATTTTGATGAACCAGCTAATTTTACTGTCACTGTTTTCCACCCTGAACAAATCCCCAGCTAAATGCCTACAGTAAAGGTTCATTTCATTCTTTGATTTCAATACATTTTTTTAAACTGTACTGCAATTTTCTGTTTACTGTTTGTTGTAGATATTTGTCCAAATTTAGGAGTGATGATCTGATCTGTTCAACGGGAATTTTTTGAATTAATTGCAGTCTCTGCTGTGATTTGAAAGGAAGTGATTAAAATGGATGTTTTTGGTCCACTTTCATGTACCAAGGAATAGAGCTCTTTCTCTCTTGCTGTTGTGTTTAGCTATGGTAAATGTCTAAATTCTACCATTCTTGACATCTCCAATAGCTCCCCATACATCAAACAAAAATACATCAGGGAAAGCAAAATCTCCCAGAACTGAGTCCAAGGCCTCTGCAAAGTCATCAGGGTTCTTCTTGTCTTTGCCCGCTTCCACGATGGTGGTAGCTGCAGAAAAGATGGGATGGGACAGATTTGAATAATTTCAGGGTTTAACTGTTGGCTTTCTCAGCAGCCAAAGCCAAAACCACAATTTCATCAAATTGGTTATTTAAAAATGTCTCCTTTTATAGGGTAACTTCTGGATTTTTCAACCTATTTTGTTTTCAACCCATGTTTTTGTGTCTAAGTGACTACAACATTTAAAAAAAAAATTGGTCTAGTACTGCGCGAACATGCGGCAGTCAGCAGGAGCTAAACACGGCTGCAACTTAATTCTTGTGGGCAATTGTGGACTGTCAAAGTAAATCTACTAAAATGTTTCATTTTGACACTGACAAACTCAGATTGTACAGTAATTGTACTTCTCTGGTCTACCGCTGCCTCGGTTGTGTTTTTGTTTTTGTGATTGTGTGACGTTGGTGTTAACCTTTTAAAACACCAAAGTCACACAATAACACTGACAAAAACACCAACATCGCACGAGGTAGTGTAAACCAGCAACTCCTGTGTTCTGCGAGGTGAAATTACTGAGTCTGTTAGCTCAAACAAAAAGGACCTTTAAAGACATTTCTGGAGTAAAGCAGAGCAGTAAACAAAAAGGACCTTATGAGTCTTCAAAAATAGGTCTATATCTGTAGTCATCCTTTACATAATGTTGTGAGACACATCTGAGTCTGTCAGTAGGCAAAAAGAAGCGCTTCAGTGTACAGGCTTTGACTGTGCAATTGCCCTCAAGGATTAGGCTACATTGTTGCCCTGTTTTTGCTGCAGCCGACTGCAGAGCACTCACGCAATACTAGACCAACTTTAAGAAATGTTGTCCCCATTACTGATATAGACACAAAAACATGGGAAAATAGGATCCATGGGAGAAAAATACAGAAATTACCCTTTAAGGTTTTATTTTTAATCCAAATGTTGCTACAACACACAGTGCAAACCTGTTTATCTGAGTTTTCTCACACTGCTTTTCTGCTTATTTTAAGAAAAGCAGACCATGAAAAACACATTTTCTGTTCTGTTGGACGGGTCTGACGATAAAGGAGCAGTCTTGATGATGTCAAATTGCTTTATGAATTGCTGCTGTTGTTAATTTGGACCCAAATTTTCTTAGACAGGCATTAATATAATTTAGTGGGACACCTTAGTAAAACTTAGGTATGGGAAACACTGACAGAAAATAGATGACTGAACATTTTTCAAGCACTTTTTACAACATTTTTCTAAAAATGACCATATTGGTTTAAGATCAAATACAAGCGCATCAGATTCATCACTGTCTGGCCATTGCTCTTGGAGGTCTGGGAAAGGGCATTGGTGCAATATCACAATGTTAAGTACATGTCCAACTGAAATTCCTGATTCTTCCAAGGACATTCAGCATAGAGAAGCCTGTCGTCTGTGCAGACAACACATTAAACTAAGATTCTTTTTCATTTTTCAGTTGCGATATTCAGTAAAGCGGACTACAATCTTACATATACATATACAATCTACCCATCTTACATATTGTTAGAATATAAAAGTTTATTCTTAAACTTACCAAAAAAGTATAACTCGAGGTGCACTTTTTTAAGATAGATCTACGCATGTGGTTTCAGTTGGAAGTCAAAACCATCTCCATGAAAATTTACAAGAAAGCAAACTTGATCCACAGAGGAAGAGGGAGACTGTGAAAAAGCTAGTAAACTTACCACGAGTAGAAATATTTTTGTCAAACTACTAATTGTTGCTTCCTCCAGCACAAAGCACTGAATCCTAAAGACTCAGGCATATTTTCCCAGGGTTGTCAGAAGACATTCTCAAAAATGCAAGAACTCACCAGCTGAATTCTATTTAAAGGTCAGAAAGGTCTATGTTACATAGAAAAAACTCACACAAAACTCTCTGGAGGCACACTTCATCATCATAATATTTGAGGCTGAATTTTCTATCACAGTTTAATCAGTCTCCCCCAGCCACACTTTCCCATCCCCAGCCTCTGCATTGCTCTCTGTCACTGTAGTTGTTAAGCCTTTGGTTTATGTTAAACTTAAACCTGGCTGTAACCAGGTGTTTTGACGCTTTTGCCTGTTTATTGGATTTTGGATTTACCTTCCCATGCCTTACCATCCTGTAAATGTTGTAACTCCGTTTGAGTCATTAAATCTTTGAAATGCATCTGCTCTGCCTCAGTCATCCATATTTGGGTCATATCCCCATATTCTTGTGAAGTGGGCCAGTCTATCCCAGCGTGCCAGAGAGGCAGCAAGGTAGTGAGGCACCACGGACAGTTTATCAGTCTATTACAACCCACATTAAACACCACTGACTCCTGGGTTTGTGTGAGAACATCCATTCATCAATAGCTCGCTTGCTTAAACCCAAAGGTGGATTGAAGGGTAATTAAGGGTCTATTTTTAAGGACACAAGTGTTAATGTGGGTGGTCTTACCCAGCTCCAGATCTCTGATGCCCATGTAGCTCTCTAACAGGTCATCTACTTTCTTGGTGGCCCGTTCTTCAAACTCATTCTGCTGGCAGATCAGACAGCAAAATACAGAGATGTAATTTAGTGGTGTTCATACCCTAAATAGAGACTCAGAGAGCATATCTTCTCATACCAAAATAAGAGACAATCTTCTCATGCCAAAAAAAAACATGCCACGAATATCTTTTGCTATTGTTTATATCTTGTCATAATGTTACAATAAATATTTTAGACTTTATAGATGATGAAATTAAATATTTGGTGTTAACTATTTGCTTGTTAAGTGTTACAAGTGTTACATTTGTTGCTCCTTGAAAACGAGTGAACCTTTTTAGCCTCCAAACTTTGTCCAATAGATATGGTTTGTGGACAAGTGTAAGACTTCAATTAAACCAAAGTCCCTTCCAGCAAAGCTGAGAGACATTGTTCCATACGAAGTAACTGACATTATGCTACTGTTTGCTTGCTATATTTGTGTGACCAGAGGAAAATGGGGGTGTTAAGTTCAGGTCAGTTCATCAGGAAGTTCAGCAGTCATTGTCCAGCAGAGCGTGTGACACTCACCACTTCCTGAACTGTAGCAGCACCCTTGGAGCGAAGACGCAGGGTCTCCTTCCCGTTCACCATCTTTCCTTCATTAGATTTTGGAGCTCTGGTCCTCATTCCAATCATATCTAACAGCACACATGCAAACAGGATGATAACCATTAATCAAATTATTATTCAGGATTTGTGGGATATTTATTTATTTAGCTGTGACATCGTGTTTTTTACACATCACTGTTTGGCCCTGTGGACACCTGGAAAGAACGGGTTGAGTTGAGCCGGTTTTTACTTAGTACAGTCTCCATCTAAAATACGTACATATATTTCAGGATGTAGTGCATCCCTGGGAATAATTACTTTGGATCTAAAATAAGTTTTCAAAATGTGACTTTCCAAAAAAAATTTGTCCCTTGGCACCACTTGCCCCCAATGAGGGGAATGTTGAGCCTGGGGAGAGGTTCAGCCAGGGACATCAATGTCATTTTTTCATGCAAACAAACTTGTGTCATCCAGTAGTTTAGAGCTAATGTCACGCTAGTATAATGTAAGTATAGCATCATATTGTAACTTCCTAAAGCACTAACACATGTGTGAGATTGAGTTGGTGGAAGTGTTTCCTTTGTGGCTCCCACTGCTATCACATTCTTCTATCATTTCCCAAGAAACTGCTGTATTACCAGAAACCAAAACTCCCTGAATTTATATTTTTCCATCTAAAGACATGTAACACACCATATTTCACTTTCCCTTGTTCTGATAATGTACTTTTTGTCTCACAATTGACAAACCATTAAATTATTTTTAACTGGAAAGTTAAAAATAATTTCAGTTTACCTGAGGACAAACCACTGCTGCTGCTAGTTTTACAACATGAAATTTTGTTTCAATAAGTATTGTTTGGTGTATGATGAAACAGAAATACCCATATTAAGCCAATCATGTAAGTGTCATTACCATGTTTCTGATGTTCCAGTAAAGAAAGAATTCTATAATGTGACAGTGAATGTGACAGATGGATTTCAAATCCATCTCTTGCCCAACTGATAAGCCTGATAACTTTGTTTGTGTTAACAATAATGTTGCTGGCTATGAATCAGCTGCTGAAATCTACAGGAAAATGTTATCACACTATGATTTCCCTTTTTAGCCACGTTTGTGCCGCGGCTCTATGGGTGGCAATGTCAGTCGGTTGTTCACCAATTTGACATCCAATGAAACATGGATAGGAATGGAATTTTGAACAGGCTTTCATGTTTCACAGACAATGCATTCCACTGACTTTGATGATGCCCTCTTCTAACGCCACCACAAAGTTGAAATTGTTGAATGGATCACTATGTAATTTGGTTCAGATCTTCTTGTCCTCCTCAGGATATAATGACATTTTTCTTCTACCGCCACCAGCTGTGCTTTGTGTTTAGTGATAAACAAATGTTAGCATGCTAACCCACTAAACTCAGATGGTGGACTTTATATCTTTTAAACATGTGAATGTGAATGTTAGACTTGTGAGCATGTTAGCATGCTAATGTCAGCAATTATCTCAAAAGCACTAGGGAGCCACTCGCGCAGCTGGACCCCAGGGTCTACGTGAAAATGCACATGTGTATTCAGTATTATAAGTAGGATGTAACGCTAATAATGTTTGTGGCTCTGTAAGTTATTTTGTGTGATCTTAAACACTGACATGAACTCAATATAACCTTTATGTTATCTCAATAGTGTAAAATTGTTGCATCAGACCTAAAGCTTAAACATAGGCCTACTGATCATTGGAATTGAGAAAGTTACTCATTTTAATTTAAAGTTTAGATGAACCACTTGCATACACCTGCATTTATAACTGTGACTTACAGTAAGTTAGTTGTACTGTAAGATTACTTAGTGTAAGTGTAAAAGTTAAGTTTAGTGGTGAGTAAGTAAATAAACATGGTTTATATTAAACCCTAGAAAATACAAACAACTGACTGAAAGACAACACAACTGAGGACTTGATTATGAGCTTCACAGAGCTGGTTTTCATTGTAGGGTTACTATATCATGTGGGTGTGTGTGTTCCTCTTCCTCCACACCCACACTTTTCCAAATGTAATTTGAGATAAAACACATAAATAAATACAGCAAAAGTCAGAGGAAGAAGCCATGTTATCTGTGAGGGACTTTGCTTTGAGTAAGTCACTGTAACCCAGTTAATTAGTTCACCCATTTTATTCCTGACAGAAAAATGGCTGAAATGTAAATGAAAAGTGCCTTCCAGGTTCTCTAGCAACAAAAGAATGTTGCAGGTTCTCTAGCAACAGAAGAAGCACAACAAGTACATCTGGATCAAATATTTACATTTTATTTGGCACTGACTGTTATGTGACTGGAAAGCACACTCACTCTCTCCCTCTCTGTTAGTGTTTTTATCGTATTGGACTAAACACTGTTCACACTGTAAGACTGAAGATACTTCCTTCTTATCTGTGCACAAAAAATGTTCCACATAAGCTTGTTTTTTGGGACTTGGTTTTGGGATTAAAGGCTAAATGTTGGGGTTAGGAATGCAGCAGTCATGGGTGAGATTATGGCAAGCCTCGAGGGAATGCAGGGAAAGTCCACACAATATTCTCACACATATAATATATACCACATACAGTATACTCTATACTACAAATAGTATATTTGTAATATATTTGTGGGTTTAGGTAAAGATATTTAAATGTGGTATGTAGTTATGATGTTTAAGGTTAGGATTAAGGGACGGGGAAGGTATTATGTCAAAAAAGATAAAAATTCCATATGTATGTGTGTGTCTACAAAAATAGTGACAACACAGAGTGTGTGTGTGTGTGCACGCATGGGTTTGTGGAGGGTGCGTCCCCAGGTTGTGTCTGTGTCTGTTCTCCATGACTTTTGCCTAGAGTTGAATTAGGCTATAATGCAAAACAAACCTTAAAATATTGAAATGCATTGCTGTGCAGTATCCACTTTTTGTAGCGTCAGTTTCTCCTGTGGTTGTGATTTGATAAAAATCACTCAAAGCCTTTTTAATTTTGTCTGTACATGATTGAGAATGAAAACTTATTTCAGAAACTGAACTTAAGTACATAAGTAGTCATTAATATCTAAAATGTTCTTGTCACCACTTCCTGTTTGGCTAATAAGATATGGAAAAGTATGGGGGAACGCTGAAAGCCATCAACCGCTGGGGCAACTGTGGACAACAGAGGAATCAGCTGTTAGTGCTACACCTTGCATGGACAGTTCTATCATAAAAAAATCCCCTGGGGGCAGTTCTTGGTGCTAAGGATATTAAATGTCATGAATGTTGAGCTTAAGATAGCAATAAAGATGTACTTCTGTGCATTCACTTCCTGCACTGTTCTCAGTACCAAATTCCCCTCTGTTTTTTTCTGTAATAAATTTCGGAATGGATTTATACCGTCTAATGCGAGTTATTATAAGATCCAGTATTCCAAAGTTATAGATGCTTTATTGTCCAAATGTGTGCATATACTACTGAGTATTAAGGTATTAATGGTATCAGTGAATAGTCCCAATGTCAACCAATGCAGAAACACCAGTACATGCAAGCATTCAAGGTTTAGGGACATCAATGCCTTACTCCAGATGTCTTTAAAGAGATGGTATTATGCTCATTTTCAGGTTCAAAATCCTAATTAGGGGTTGTACCAGAACAGGTTTACATGGTTTAATTTTCAAAAAACACCATATTTTTCTCATACTGCACATTGCTGCAGCTCCTCCTTTCACCCTATGAGTTGTATGCCCCGCTCTTGAGCTACAGAGTGATGCATCTTACTTGCACAAAATCTTTGTTGGAGTTGCACATGCGCAATTTCTAGGTAAGGACTACGAGCCAATCAGAAGCACAGAAGGGCAGGTCGTAAGAAACAAGGTAGTGTGATCCAAATCAAAGCCTTCAGACTGCGACCCTAACCTAGCAGATAAGTTATTACCAGGCCACAACTACACAATATCATTGTTCCACATCTTACCATCTGCACTAAACTTTGAACTGTTGCCGGTGTTCTGACGATCTATGCTGTCTTGCTGAAAAATGCTTCCATAGCGCAAATCGAGAGACTTGACTCTACTCGGCCCTGCTCAGTTTTCCATTGCAGATAGTACCCAGAGATAGCAACGCCACACACAACGGCTGTGACGTAGTGTTCAATGCGACACACACACCAGCGATCCAGCTCTTAATATATATACAGTCTAAGGTTAAAACGTGTGAATTCAAGGAATGTAAAGACAGATAAGCGGTATGAAAACCTTCCAGCTGTGTTTTCCTCTGCCATTGTTGCTGCAGCGGTCTGTGTGA